>JAQMYJ010000017.1:12717427-12727785 GCA_030014305.1 Clarias laeviceps
AAATTATACTGACTGTCATTTGCATTGACTAATTATGAAAATCAGAGAAATATATCATTTGCGTAATAATTTGGAACGTAGTGTACTCTCTTTGTAACTGACTCCCTCACTCACACAAACACACACAGCTGCCAGTAACAGGTGAGTGCAAAAGCCCAGGTCATTATGACAGCTGGAGCTGGGACAGAGAAACGGATCGCAGCAGGTGGACCTCAGTGCTGAGGCTGAAACAAAATGGTCAAACTTTTTTTTTATTTTTTTTTTACTTTAAATCATTTCTAGGATTCGGGTTTCTGTGCCTTCTTTACTATCTGTACACTCACGCCGTATTTCCATCTGTCTCAGTCTCTGTCTGTCTCTGCATCACAAAGACAGCGCTGTTGGAGCGGGGATTGTAACGGTGTCTCTGGGAGAGGAGGAGATGCAGTTACAATGGCCCCCCTTGTTAAGTCCTTCCCCTGAAACTCAGGACTATTCACAACAAAACTGTGTAGGGAGGAAGAGAAACAGGAGTGGGGGGTGGGGGTAGACACTGAGAAAGAAAGGAGCAGACATGCTAAGTTGATTTGAGGCCCTACAGAGAGCCCAACACTGGTGAGTAATCCTTAAAAAAACTGGATGGGGCAGGAATGCCAAAACCTGCATTAGTCCAATTGATTTATAAGCAACCAGCTAAGTGCACAAGATTTCTTTAAACAACTGTAAAATGAAGTCTAAGTTTGCTTTGTGGTTCAAATCAAAGTAGCAGACAGTAGTTGTAAGAAGACCCACTGGGTGTTTAAATAAATCTTATCATTAAAAACAAACTTCTGAACTTCTTATTATTGGCGCATGATACTACTGATTCCCATGGCATCAACAATATTACTCAAATCTCTCTCTTGATTGAAAAATTATTCAAAATCAGGGCATCACATGCAGTCCTGTAAGAAAAAAAATGTAGGGATAACTTTAGACTTGCTAGCTACCTCCCCTATGCCACAGATTTAGTAAAACTATAGTGACTGACAGCAGAAAAGGAGAGCATGCCATCCCACCCACCCCAGATAGCATGACCAATTTTGCTATATTGGAAAAGGAAGAGTTTTTTCATTTGGGGTCTACAAGCTGACTTTCTTGCCTCCTTCAATGAACTTGGATTTTGGAGTGGCATCCACAATAAATATAATAAACACATGCAAAGTACAGTATACACAGGCTTATTGCTGTCTAAATCAAACACGCAGGCTATCTATGGTTCCTTCAGATTTATAAACGCAAATCATTCTACATTTAACCCAAACTGAAAATGAGTGCCTGGGCAGGCTTCCAAGCAGTTAGTGTGTCTGTAAATACTAAAGAACTTCCAAGTTCCTACAGTGTGGTATGGTTGATCAGTCAGTAGATATTGTGTTCAGATTATTAACTCATTACAGTCTATTCTGAGGTTTTAACATCATGACCATGTTTGGTTATCATACTAGCAGTCTCTCTTTTTTTTGTTGTACAACAGGAAATCAATGGCCCTCTATGGCCACGCTTCCTCATTTTCTCTCCGCGCTGAATTTGAAATGAGAGAGAGAGAGAGAGGGGAGGAAAAAAAAAAACAAAAACTCCCCCTCACACAAGCACATGTGGGTCTAACACTGTGGCCAGCACAAGGCTTTAGGAACCAAGCGAGTGTATACTTCTGCGAACCATAACTGAAACTAAAAGACTTCATTTCAGCCTGCCTGGATGTTGTACTTGGTTTTCTTTTCCTGTTTGATATGAACTGGGCTTTTGCACCGTTTTGTTCTTTAATGATCCGTAAGCTTTATTTTTCTTAATCAGTAAATAATCACACAGACATGCGGATGCCACACAGTGTCAGGAATAGAGAGTGGGGGTGAGAAAGAAAGAAAGTGAAAGAGACAGGCTTTGACATGACTGAAAATTTTGTTCACATTTTATATACAACCTCCCTCATCCACAGACATTCTCAGCTACATTATTTCTTTCCACCAGTATTCTCTCAAAATACTAGCAAGCATTCCTGCAGAACCAGAATGCAGTGATCTCCACACACACACACGGCTATCCTTCTATAAACAACTTCACATATGCATGCATACAACACGCGTGTAGGAACCTCACAGAATGTTTACACGTTATAGACATTCATAAAGAGCTTTTAGTCTTCTACATTCTTACTTTTGAAGGAATCCAGCTTCTCTGCCAAATCCTCCTCATCACGGTACTTCTGATCCTCCATAAACTCCTGCAGAGAGGGAGGGGGGGAAAAAAAAAAACAAAAAAAAAAAAGTGATGTAGTTAAACTATTTCCAATTATTGACTCTAAGGTTACTGTATGTCCAAGCACATATCTCTGTACACAGATGGTAACAGTTTGTGTATGTGAGTTTGTTGTAGCAGATTGCCAACACGTCTTTCACATTTGCACGTAAAATAAAATGTAAACCCAGTGACTATGCAAGATAAAAAAAGACAAAAGCCACAATTGTTTCTCAACTTTATTCAACTTGGGGATGACATGCTAAATGCTTAAATTATGTTCTTTATGGTGTTCCTTTAGTACTCCAGCTTTATTAGTTTATCCCTGAAATCCTACTGTCTGATGGGCAAAAATGCAAGAAAACCCCATAACTGTGGTTACATTTTATTCCACTTCAAAAAGAAACATTTGGAAGAAAAATAAAACTTGGGAATATGACGCAAAGTTCCTTGCTGCCTCTGTTAAGTTAAGCTTGTTTTGCTAACCTGCTGAAGACAACCAATTGTAATTCATAATATTGGTAAATTTCATTGTGAAACAGGAAGTGGAAGTGACATTGTGTTGAAGCACTTGGCTCACAACAGACAATAGCATTTGATATAAGCCACATTACTAAATCGAAACAATCTTAAGACTGTAGCTAAAATTCAGAGAACTTTAAAAACTTTATTGGAGCCTTTTATTATGTTAAAGACAAAGAATTATATTTTTTTATAAAAAAAATAAATAATTTATTCGTGCTCAGTCTGGGGTTCTAGCTCTGAAGAAACCCAAGTTGTTAACCATTTCTTCAAATTATAACCTGCTTTTTATTTTCCTACAAGTAGAAAGATGTGAAAAAAAAGCCAGAAACTACAGTATATAACACATTGCCACTGTCCAGCAAGACCCGCCTCAGAGTGTGAAAAGAACAGTACATGGTTAAAAAGCGACTTTAAATAGATGATAAAATTGTGTGTAGCTATAAATCTTTTTTCATTATACTCTTGTCCTTAACTACTTAGGTTCTTTTTTTCA
The DNA here is from genome assembly GCA_030014305.1 of Clarias laeviceps. Lineage (NCBI taxonomy): Eukaryota > Metazoa > Chordata > Actinopteri > Siluriformes > Clariidae > Clarias > Clarias laeviceps. The sequence continues at coordinate 12,720,699 of JAQMYJ010000017.1, forward strand.
TTATACTAGTTCCTCAACATCGACACATTTAAGAGTCTGTGCTGTTAGTCAAAAGTTCAATTCAATTTATACAGCACTTTGTAGAATTAAAAACAATTATGGAAATTAATACATTTTTTGTTACAAATTTACTTTTACATTTTTATTATTATACATAATGTGATAAAATGTAAATTATTACCCCACCCAAAAAGATAAGGTTTTTAAAAGTGAGTTTGACAGAGCAAATCTGACCCATGTTCCTGAAGCTCAGGTGGCCCATAGAGTCCCAAGAAAATCAAACCAAACCTAGAATCCTGGACCGGAAGTCTGCTTTCCAAACAGGGTTTCTCAGCTATTTAGCATGATTTTTACTAAGGCCACGACATAATCCTTAATCCATCTTAAAAAGCATGTTCTACTTAACTTCAAAGTTATTTGTACAAGAGATATCCTTTTAATTAACTTCTGCACCTTTAATGCGTTATAGCTCCAATGTAAAATAAAACAAAACTTCAAAGTGTCTTATTTATAGACGTGAACTAATTGCTAATGGTTTAATATTAAAAGATTGGTGGCATTCAGCCTTATTTCTTGCTTATGCTTATTTGCTAAATTCCTCTGCTTTATTTGGTAAAACTAGTGTTCACCATACCATTAGAAGAGGATAGTGTTTCTTCTGCAATTTGCTTACAGCAAGGTTTCAAATGCAAACTAGCAAACAATCATGTTCCTAAACTGAAAGGTGTCCAAGCAAAACACAATGGATGTTTCTCAACAGGTAGGTTTTTCAGCATTGTAAATATTTTCATCCTTTGGACATCGCTGACTAGAATAAACAGTATTAGCCAGTGAGATTCAAGCTGGGGAAAAAAAAAAAAAGTAATCTAGCTAACAGTAGAGGGTGAGTGACAGCTTCACTGGTTGCTAGCATTTAACAGCCTCTTGTTTAATCAGCTGGTTTAACTTTCACTGAGCTTTTGCAGCTTTAACAGGATTATACATTGCCTTTCCGGAGGAGGATAAATGTGGTGCATCATCTAGGAACCAAACAAAAAATGATTCCTACATCATACCAACTGAAATGGTATGATAACTTTTTTAACCACAACTTTCCTGACATATTATAAGTGCCTTAGAAGTCATATCAGGTGATTAGTCACGGTGGGCGTCTTTCATAAATGTCTATTTATCGCAAGCAGTTCAGCAGCATGACCTATGCGCAGAAAATAAACCTCTACGTGTCTATTTAGAGCACTGTTTTGCATGTCTAGACATTTTGCACTCTTATTCTAAAGCAAAATGTAGAATATACAGTGCACTTAATACACAATACACTGCGATAACAATGTACAAATTATGTAACCAAATGAGAAGAGTTTCCATGGTAACTGAAATGAACAATCAGGCACAATTTCAGACTTTTGGAAAGTTGTGTGTATTTGTTATCATCATGCACACACACTCACTCACACACCATCCTGTATGGGGGAAAACAAGTACAGGAGAAAGAAAGAACATGATGGGGAAGACTGATAATGCACAGTTGAAGGAATAGAAACTTAAAATAATTCAAATTAAGGTCAGAGGAAAAGCGCAGCAATGGGACTTCAAACTAGACCTGACCACAAAGCACTACTGAAGTGCTCACATATCTGATGGGATCATGTAGGCGAAACGTTTAGCAGTCAAAGGTTATACTTATTACAGAGGGGTGACGAACACATGGCGCAGAACCAGCAAAATGAAGGTCCTTATTTATGCAATCACAACTTTATTATTATTATTTTTTTTTTTTTAAAGGAATCTTAGGTGCTGAAGTGGATATCCTCACTGTTCAGATTATTATTAAACCATTTCTAGGAAGTGCATTTTGTCTCTTTAACCCAGAAAAAGTTCTGGGCTACTTTCTGTCACCCTGTTATCAAGGCCACCAAAACATGTTCTAGAATTTGACACACAAATGTCTAAGTGATAATTACAGGTAGCAGCTTCAAAGACAACCCCGAAGCAACAATGCTTTATTACTATCTCCAGGTCATATTGTTCAACACTCATTCCTCAAACAGACCAGCTTCTTAAGCTTCTGATTTTTTTTTTCTAATTCTGTTAAACGCTAATGTAACATGCCTTTGTGAAAGTCCAAATTAGAACTAGAATCATGTTTCAGGGTGTAAACATGTCCAGTTGTCCCCACCAACCAACACAAAGAGTGTCTCACAAATATGAATACTAAAGGGCAACTTGTTGAAGCCATACTTCAATCAGTGTGGTCAACTTAGAAACTGAATTTGGAGACTTTAAGACCTTTTTAGATGTTGACCATGTCCTGCACTTGATACAGCTTTCCAGTTCACATCCCTCTGCTGGCTATACGAGTCAAGAACTCATGACCACTCAATGTGTAAAGCTTGACTGAGCTGAGAGTGCATAAGTGTTTCCAACAACTAACCACTAACTACTTTTGTTTGTCCCACCCATGCGGCACTTTTTTAATTTCTATGCAGAGTTAGAGTTAAGCTACTACTCGCCTCAGGCCAGTAAATGCCATAGATTTTGATAGAAATTGCAATGTATGAATTTTGTTCACAGAGTGACCTTAAATCAATGTTTTGGCTCAAACTGTGAACAGTGTAAAATACATATTTTCTATGTTGAAATGACTATTTAGACAGAGTGTTTGGTTAAATCTACAACTCTGGCTATACTACTCACTGTTTTGAGAAAGTAATGATTAAACATTAGAGCTGTTATGCATATATAGCTACTATTGGCTAGCTTATTCTTAAGCTGCATGCGATCATCTGCTGTTGTTGCTGTGCAACAATGAGTTCAGTCTAAAATGATGCATGAGCATTTGAAGTATACTATAGAAGGGAAAAAAATTGCACCAATAACAAGTCTTGTTTTCAATGCTAACCATGTGCTTTAAATAGCTTCCTAGCAAACAAGACACTGCGTCATGGAGACATCCCCCCCACACACACCTTTACACATCAATGGTGCAGAACTGGGAAATTATATCACTACTACTGGCAAATGACCACATACAAGGAACCTTGAATGTGTGTTTCCCACAGGTCGGAAACATTTCTGGTGGGAGTCACCAGAGCGGTCTGGAATTACCTACCAGCCCAAAAGTGGTCTTACCAAGTCTAAACTACAAATACATATGCCCTTTAATCCAATAATTTGATTTATCATACATTTCTATTAAATTCACATTTCACAGATCTAACCTACTATCTCTATCTACCCATATGTGAAATGTAGGACAAAAGTGTTCAAAGGTGCACTCTGTTTGGTGTTCAAAGAGGCAGCGTCATTCCCATATTCTGGTAGCATTTAAATTTACATGTTTTAAAAGTAATGATAACTTTGGTTCTACATGACATATGAGAAAATTCAAATGCATCGGCAGAACCTTTGTATAAGCAACCTTTAAAAAAAATTATTTTTTTTAAGATCGGTCATTGACCAATGCCATGCTGCCTTTTAAGGGGCACTTCCTTGAATTTTTAAAGAAGAACCTGTTCACTACGCAAAATGGTGTTTCTCTGCTGAGGATGTGTAAGTGTCAGATCCTTATTCTTTTTATTATGGCAGCTGGCATATGCTGCATTTACCACCTCTCAGGACACTGCTCTCACTGTAGAATAAACAGGTACAGGAGTGGGAGCAGTAGAGGGAACTGACTGCTACTAGTTAACAGATTGTGGATGGCATCATTCTCCTGGACAGATGAGTAAAAAGGCTGAGTGAATATACTTGGGCGGCTATCAGTATACCTGGGCTGAAAAGAAAGAAGAAGAAGAAAAAAAAAAAAAAAACTCGAGCAATAAACACATTTCATACCTTACAAATTTGTTTGCTTGGTGTTTGCCTGGTCCCCAATTCTCACAATTAAAAAAAAATTCAGCATTTTGGAAAGAACTTGCATGCATTTAGTTTATTTTTGTGTTTGTAGTGTGATGATCTAAATTGATTTGCAACTTTCGTTGGTGTGCCTTTGGTCCGTGTGCATGGAGTTTGGTGGGTTTCCTCCAGGTACTCCAGTTTCCTCCCACAGTCCAAAGACATGCAGATTAGGTTAACTGCCATTTCCAAATTTCGTAGTGTGCGAATGTGTGTGACCGGTCATGAATTGACACCCTGTTCAGGGGGTACGCTGCCTCATGCCCCAAGTCTCTATGGATAAACTCTGCAACCCTGCACACAGGATAAGGCTATATAGAAGTTAAATGAATAACCAATACTTCTATACACAGCGTTTTTGCGAAAACAGAAAAAAACCTCCTTTTCTTCACGTAACATGTTTTTAATATGCAAATGAACACGACGAGAAAGCATGAATATGCAAATGAGCATGTAACGCCGTACAGCGCCACCTAGCGCAACAGCTACATTACTGTCCACCTGAAAAGAGTTTAAACAACGGTTTCATTCATTCTGCCAGACACACCTGATCTAAACACGGCGGCGACAGCCAGGGAAATGCGCATCATATAGGCCGGCATAAAAAAAAAAAAAACGACTCCGTGTATTTATAAATAGGGCTTGCCATTTGTGCCTTTTAATCGCTTTATAAGATTTGTTTGTTACTATAATAATTATATAACTCCACGAATACAAGCCTGCTCAGACACAATAAATACATAACTGATAATAAAACAAGCCGATACAATAAACGTATTTATTAAAACAATTTTACTACACTTTATTTTTGGCTCCATGAACTGTAAGAATGTAACCTCTTCAGATTGATAACCGAAGGTCAAAGCCAAGTCCAGTTAGCTGAGCTAGCTAACGTTTCCCACCGCAAACAATGTAGAAACAACCGCTATACACCATTCATCCCTTTACCTTGTTCACCTCCTCGAGCTTCTCCCTCTGCTGCTCCTTCAATAATCCAAACGCCTTTCCACCTGGAAAACACAAATAAATCACACAGCTCCGTTAAACGCGTCCTCATGTTGGTGCACTTGCTGTTGCGGTAATAAAGAGCAGCGGAGAAACAATGTAGCGTTCCACACAAGGCAGGCGGGCGCGCGCGCGTCAAACACACAAAGAATTAGAGATATAAATAAAATGTATAATAATAATTATAAAAATTATACGACTTACCTTGTGCATTCGACGGCATGATTGTTCGGATTGGTGTGGGTCAGAGAAACAGCGGGACTCCTGATCTCTCTTGAGGAGGCGGAGAAGAATAAACGCAAGTCGCAGGAGTTCAGTGAGGGGCGTCCGCTAGTGAATCGCTCTTTGTTTTTGAACGACTCAAGAGAATCGATTCTTTAAATCAAGCTGCTCAAACGTTATCCCAGAATATTTAGATATACTGTATTTTCTCCGCTTTGTCGTTTTGACGTGACAAAAGTACACTTTTATTCTATAGCAAGATTACGTGTTTCTTAAAAATCTGAGTGCAGCCAATTTATTATTACATAGACTGAAATACTTGTTACCTGGATAAACATTAGATAGATATACATGCAAAACTACAGTGATTGTCATTTCCCATATAGCATTAACTACTTTTTAACCCACACGTTTTAGCCCATAAAGTTTTAAGATTTCTTTAAGATTGAAATCAGATCAAAATTCGGCTTGTGGACTCATTTAAACAAGAATTGAATCTATAAAGTGACTCGTATTTTGACTGAATGACTGAATGTATAATTCAATCAAACACTCGATTAATTTGAACGAGAATCGAATCCGTTAAGTGATTTATAATGCCCGTCGTCTGTTGGACTCCCTGCGCCATCGTGCGACCAAAAGAGGAATAGCAAAAAATACAGGTTAAAAGTATTAAATTCTAATTACTAATTTTGGAGAAAAAAAAATCTGCATTCATGTGGAAAATGCATTTAGCATCGTACAGATTAAGGCCTGAACAAAGTATGGGAGGAAATGTAAGAAAAATTACTATATGACTTCCTGCATCATATTAATGGAAAATTAGATGTTTTAATAATGTTGTAACACAATATATCTTGTATACAGGATAGCGAGGTGCAAGGCTCTAGTGCTAATCACTACACCACCGCCACACAATATACAGTTAAATCAAATTTTAATCACTGGCTCTGCTTAATGTTTAAAAGACTCATCTGAATTCAAAACTTTTGGTTTGAAATTTATCAAAAGAGACACCTGTTACAGAGAATATTTGCATATTGCAACACATATGCACTGTTTTAATGTATGGACTTTCAATATTTTTGAATATATTTGACTATTTGGATGGTGTACTAGAACATGTTTCTGAGTATAGCTGTACTGACTATTAATAACTTGCTTTTTGCCTTTTTTTAAATTTTTTTTTTTTTACACAAACTGTATAATCATAGCACTGTACAGTTCTTGCTGGCAATAATTCCTCTGAAACCTTAGATTGGGCTTGGACCAGTGCAGTCTACTATGATGATTTTTATTTACCTTTAAGTGTGAAGCCCACAACCTCTGACTAGATCCGACCAAAGGGAACTTATTCTCCATTATTCCGTTCACCCCTATGTAAAATTCAGTAGGGATGAGCTTATGAGGTTTGTAAACAATGTCAGTGGAGGCTTGGGGAGGTTGATCAAGCACTGACCTATGCAAAGTAATTCTCAAAGGTGATAGAGGGCACTGTTTGTAATTTAATATTGAGACAGAAGTACTTATCGGTATTATGTGAATTTAATTTGTTTATGATGAAATGTAATTTTTGAAATGTGTATTCCCATAGTAGAGTAAATGTGATAAAGTGCCATCTATAGGGCCCCTATAGTGCAGCAAACATGACACAGCACAAAGGGCCTCCTTTGTTGGAGCAAACATGAAACCTGCTCCCTTAGGTGCCCTCAAAGTGTCTAAACAATGGGAAAAGATATCAAACTCATGCTTGTCTTAGTAACGTGTAATAAAGGAAGTGTACAGAGTTATGTGAGGGTACAGAGTACCTCTATACAATAAAACAGATAGAAGTTACAATCATTGGTCATAAACATGAATTTCATGGTGATATTGGGCTTTATTATTACTTTTTGTCAAGAACTAACCTGAGGTGACCAGAAGACGTAGCTTTAGCGGTTAGCCCTTTGTTGCGTGAATGGTAAAC
>JAQMYJ010000017.1:12727885-12765445 GCA_030014305.1 Clarias laeviceps
ACCTTTTTATACTTCCGGGTTCGCGACCGCATTACTTCCGGGTCCTAGTGCCGGCCGCGGACCGAGTGTGCATGACACTTTTAAATGAAACAAGAATTTGGACCATATGGTTTCATTTATTTAGTGTTTTCTGAAATCAGCACAGGGTCAAAATTGTGTATACAAGATCAAAAATATACACACACCCTCTTTCAGACTGGTGCTGAAAGTACTTAAATGTCTTTTCATTTGACAAGCCCAAGGCTTTTCAACTTCCTGTTAGTGATCATGATTGACCACAACTGATAGCTTCTCTGTACCAACATAAAAAAGAATGTGTTTGACAGCAGTCCCTGGATTGACCAACACACTACAATGGGAAAGTCCAAGGAGCTTAGTGCAGATCTGAGAAAGAGGATGTTAGATTTACACAAGTCAGGAATGTTATTGCGAGGTATAACCACTTTACCAAGCTTTACCAAAGAGTTTTACATCATCATAGACCATTCTACCACAGACAGAGAAATAACTGAAAACCCAATATTGCCATGAAATTCATGAACTTAATGAGTGTATGAAACTTCTAAATGAACAATCTAGAATGTGGCAATCTGAAATAAAGTGCGCCTTTGGGTGACCTTTTAGTGAAAGAAAATGTAATAGCACCCAGTATGTGAGAAATGGTTAGAATGTGAAATATGGTTAGAAAATGTGAACCACCACTGTAATATCCTGTGCTACATGTTCTGTTTAGCTTCTAGTAAAAACAAATGGAAAAATCAAGGTGTCTTTAATGTTAACCTACTGACATTCATACACATCGTCCTATTGTCTTCAGGTCAGTGCAGTTTAAATTTCAGCATTGATCTTAATGCAATTCGTGAAGTAGTAGGTCACATAAAAAGGAATATTAGTAAGGCTGCATTGGTAATCTCCATAGACTCAAATTTCTATCATTGTTTACTATTGAATGTACCAGGTGCCCTTTAGATTTCTCACCTCTGCCCCTCAGACAGCCTGATCATCTGCTACTGTTCATCTGGTTCAAGAAAGAGTTCAAGAACATATACTGTATACATGTATTTAATATATGTAAGCAATATTTATTTAGCATCAAATTTGTTTAATCTGTGGACGGGGAGCATGGTCTATACTGTATATATTTTTTAATTCTAAAAAGAGGGTGATGAAAAGGTAGATACTCATTCCATGTAAATATGGACTACTGTTAATTTATTCATTGCAGGTTCACACTTTACAAATTACCCTAATTTATGACTGAATGAATTTTAAATAATAATAATAATAACTATTATTATTATTATTAAATGATTTCTATTTTGCTTTCTTTATTAAATGAATGACTCAGAGCATATGATAAAGATCCTTTGATCTTTAGAAGCTGCTTTTGCCACTTTGTATTATAGACTGTATTAAGACTGCATTTTAGATCTAAGGTTTATAAAGATAAAAAGGAGATAAATATGTCGAGTTAGTGTAAAGTGCAAATATATGTAATATACTGTTATCTATAAAGAATAAGCGTAAAAAGAACAAAAATAGACACCAGAAAATTTAAAATAAAAAATAATAATTTTTTTTCTTACAACGTTGTAACAGTTAAAAACTTTCCCCCTACAGTTTTTTTAATATAAGCCAGCAGACACGCATTTTTGAGCATCAGATATAGCTGGATTTAGTTAAAAGAATCTAAATTGAGACTAAAAGTTACACAATTTGGTATATTATTATAATAAAAACAAATAACTAAAAAACATAATAAAGACATTCTCTTTTATTGAATTTCAGTATGGTTTATAATGCATAGGTTGCAATTCAAACATGTATGGTTGTACTGTATATGTACACTTGTACACAGTGCTTGGTTGTGTGACGTGGAACTGCATGAATGATTCTCAGTGAGCACACCTCACTCCCACTAGATCCAGATAATATTTATATAATCAAATATTTAACAATGAGTATGTCAAAGATATCGTTTGTCTTCCCTAGCCTCTTTTATTTCTCCTCTCTGGGCATTGTTTGGGTAGATTCTGAGCAATATCATTCAGGCTGTCCTGCTCTTCTTGGATGTCCTGCAGATTCTTTTCAAGCTCCACCAGCTGGTTTTGTTGAGCCTCAGCAGCTCCAAGAAGTATCTGGAACTTCTTGGTCAGTGCTGGGCTTTCCACACTGCCTCGGAGTACTCGGAGACGTGCAGCTGTCTCATTCAGCACGCGGTCGTACCTCTCCACGTCTATGTTCCTTTCTGCTTGGTGTGAGACATGATTGAGATGCAAGTTTAATAATACAAAAAACACCCAGTGTAGGATGTAAATGTAAAGGGAAAACAGGAAATAAGGAAAATATTTATACAGCACAGAAAAGAATACAACAAAGAAAAGGTTGGGAAAGATATGTTGAATACAGAAGAGTCAGGGACGTCAGAAGAAATGAAATGCAGGAGTAAAAGGAAGGTTTTGGAATGTACCTATCTGACCAAGCATCTCGGCTAGCATGTGAGTAAAACCCTCCAGCTGGCTCTTGGCTGACTCCATGCTGCCCATCACTCCCTTTAAAGAAACATCAGCCTGTGAAGCAGAAATGAGCAGAGAATTCATAAACGAGATTGAAGAGTGAAATGGTTGAAAAGTCACGCAGGGTTAAGTAGCTTTAACTGCTATTTCAATTTCAAATTAATTTCACTTTTACACCAGCAGTACTTTACAGTTCATGCAAGAGTTAAAAGTTAAAAAGGTTTTGGAATCCCAGTCTAACACACCAGGGCCAGTATTCACAAAACTTATTAAGCCTAAAAGTTGCTCCTAATGACGAAATTCTTAGAATTATGCCATTTTCTTAGATTTCTTAATTTCCCCTTAAATTTAGGACTAAATCGTAATAAGATCACGAAACATCAATCTGAAATAGATCACATGTAATAAAATCAGTATGGTAAATTAATGTAAGAACTTATATATAGTAACTACTGCATGGAAATTTGTTTGCTTCAAAAGTATACACATTTTCAACATTTGTCTGTTTTATTTTAAGATATTTAGCCTATAAAACCATCTTTGCATAAAGTAGCCTGCATTCATGATTATACAATTTCTTCTATTAATTCTATTATCATGTATTTGATTTTCACAAAGAGCGCATTTTAAGACCTTTACAGATTTTGTATCAACCAATCACAGTCCTTGAATTGCTGCATCATCTGTAGCAATGTGGTCAACCACACCTCCTCAGTAAGATAAAGGTTTTTGTACTTTCCTTACTTAGTTGCTCTGAGAAAAGAGTTGCTCTGAGAAGTTTCCTAAATCACTTTTAGTCTAAGACCCCCAGATAGGTCTTTTTAGGCTAAGATAGGAGCTCTCTGAGAGAATTCTAAGAAGCTTTTTGAATACAGGCCCTGATGTCTCATGTCTGTGCCACACTCAAAGTTGTAGAATATTTTATAATAGTTCCAAATGCTTATTCATGAGTGGTTATTATACTGTAGCATACAACACAAAGGATTACATACACAATTCCCAGTGTCAGTGAAAACCCCTTACTCAATGTTCAGCAAATAATAAATACAAAACATGCTCAATAATAATAACTCAACATTCTACAAGATGGGGCAAGATGTCCCCAGCAATATGTCTTCCTAAAAAAATGCATTTGACAATCTATAACCAATAACAGCTGAGTTACTGTACATGTTCATCGTAAATGCTTAACCTAATATGAAGTCCTCTTTGTTTCAAGTTCTGTACAGTAGGTTCACCTTGTTGGTTGAGATTAATAAGCATAATCTGAAAATGTCTGTTTTAATCTGACCAAATCTTGTAGTGTGTAGATGTATTAGCAAAGAAAACCCTAGTGAATAATTTTCAGCATTGGTTAGGATTGTTCCAATGTATTTATACCAGAACAGTGTTGAATTCTTGAATTAGATTAGCAAGAATTGTATTAGTCAATTTATTTATAACATTATCATTGGATGTAAGGCATGTTTAATTCAATTTAACATAGAAAAATTGATTGAGCTGAATAAAACTGATCATACTTGATATATTGTACACTGCCTAGCTTTGGAATGGTCAAACTATTGGCCTATATTAAGCAAAGAAAACAACTAAGGAGACTTTGTGGAACAAATGTGGTAAAAAAAAAATCATGCATGGAGATCACTTAAAAACTTGGTGCAGTTGCAACAGGGGAAAAAAATCATGACAATGTTTAATAGTGAAAGTAAGATGAGATGAAGGCTTATAGGATTGGTATTAAACAGCTGTGTGTAACAAAACCAGAGGCTGATAAAAAAAAAAAGGCTTCAACTTGCTAAAGGGCATAATGATTAGACTTTGAAACAATGCAAAAGCGTCATGTGGTCTGATGAGTCCAGACTGACCGCATTCCAAAGTGATGGATGCATCAGGGTTAGAAGAGAAGCGTACAGTATGAAGCGATGTACCGATCATGCATAGTGCCCACTGTACAAGCATCTAGGGGTAGTGTGCTGATCTGGGATTGCTCTAGTTGCTCAGGATTAAGCTCAGTAATGATATATATATATATCAATAAAAAGAAATCAGCTGATGACTTGAATGTACTGAATGACCAGGGTATCATGTCTATGGAGTTTTCCAAAGAGTGGTTCAACCAGCCACCTCTTCATATCAGTCAGTAATGTTTTTCACCATGAGAAAGAAACTCACAGCTGATAAATAACTGCCATAACTAATTAGCTTTATAAACATTCCACAACAATAAATGTAGCTACAAATCATTTAACAAAGCTTAATCAACACCAACAACAACAAAATGTTGTTCCCTGGGAAGTCATTGTCATGTAAAAGGATAAAACATTTTATGTGTTGAGTATGAAAAAGGTTTCTCAAGCTATACTAAGAAACTATTCTTTGAATTCTATTCACAAGTTATGTAACACATTTGTTTACCTCGTCTGGCATTTCTCCTGCCACCTGAGAAGCTAAGTCCTCCTGCTCTGTCAGCTGCTGCACTGCTGAAATCACACCCTTCTTCAGTTGAGCAGACACCTTCTTTGTCTGCTTTGCTTGTGACAGAGATGCCTTAGCATTCTAAAAGAGATTAGCGTATGGATTTAGCTTCCTTTATCTAGATGAAATACGGGTTATAATCCTAAATAGGTTATTATTACATTTACTGCACACAAAACATTTTTACGACACATATCCGATCATCTATACCTACTACGTGACATTTCAAATGATCAACTGCTGAGGATCAGTTTATATTTTATTCTTTTCATATTTCCATGTATACATAGCTGTAGATGATTGGAATTGTGATACCTTGAAAAGGTTAATTTTCTTAATTTAGCTTTGAAATATTGGTCACATCCAGCATTACCTCTAAGATCTTTGCATACTGTATGGAAAAAAAAGTATTTTGGAAACTTGTCTTTTGCATGAAATACCATGTCAAGCTTACCTTAGCTACAGAATTAGCCGTCTTCTGAGTCTGCAATGCTTTTTCTCTTGCTTGCGTCGCATTCCCCAGCGCAGGTCTGAGCACTCTCTCAGCATGCCTCACCTTCTTGTTCACCTCTGTTAGGATCTTCTCCTCCACAATGCCCTCTCGCTTCAGAGCTTCGCGGGTCTTAGTGCGCAGAACAGGCCATTCCTTCTCTATGCCTGTTGTAGAGGCGGAACACCTTACAACTTTTTTGTTTATTCCATTTAACATTAACTGTGTTAGCATTTTCGATACAGTATGTAAGGTAGATCATCAAGGTTTCTATGTCATGCAAAAATATGTTGATGTGATGTGGCCTAAGGTATAATGACTATTATAAAGCGCTGACACTGGAGACTCCTTCCAAAAATTTGAAATAGACAAAAATCTACAATATAATATAATCTATATATAATCAAATTTTTTTATTTTTTGAAGAGGTAAAGCTGTAACTTTTCCAAAATGCAGATGCTAGGATGGAAGGATTTAAAATTTCTTGGTTAGCAAGTGAGTGAACTAATGTGCTTCTCCTGAATGTTCTCATGGAACTATAAATGGATAAAATGTACAACATGTTGTTCTTTAATAAAGAAAAAAAAAGAAAATTTTTTAGAGTTGGCTGTAATATAAGATAAATGAAAACATCTGTTATTAGAAAAACAGCTTCAGGGTGGAAACAGCAACTCCACTTCATGCTGGGCTGCAACACGCTGTCATGCATAGGAGTTGGAGCAGATACAAGTGCAGACTGAATTTTAATAAAGTGCTTTACAAGAATACGTAATCTAAGATGAAAAACAACAACGACATTAGCATGGTAACATCACAACGTGTCGTGACCACAACAACAACTAACAACAACAGGAATATGACCCCAAGAAATATTTCAAATACTGGTGCTAGTAAGAAATATAATACATAAGAAAATGTGATTAAAATATGCAGGGACTGATGGGTATTGCCTTGTCATGCTTTATTCATTACATACTCTCTGTCCACTTCTCCTTGATTGTATTTTCTTATACTCTATATTTTATTCTTTCTATCTCTGTTGCCTTCACGTAGCTAAATATTTCATCCTGCATAATCATTAAATAGAGATAGAATTTGTTTTGATATATTTTATGTATATATACAGTATGTGAAGGCAAAGGAAAAAATAATATATACATCAGACATTGATGTTAGATGAGAAGGCCTGGCTCGCAGTCTTTCATCCCAAAGTCCATCGGGTTGAGGTCACGACTCTCCGACTGTGCATGCCCGTCAAGTTCTTCCACATGAAATTCGCTCATCCATTGTTTTGTGCACTGGTGGACAAAGGATGTTGGAGCAGGAAGGGGCCATCATCCCCAAACTGTTCCCACAAATTTGGGAGCATGAAATTGTCCAAAATGTCTTGGTATGATAAAGCATTAAGAGTTCCTTTTACTGGTACTAAGGGGCCGAGCCCAACTCCTAAAAAACAACCCCACACCATAATTCACCTCCACCAAACTTTACACTTGGCACAATGCAGTCAGACAAGTACCGTTCTCCTGATAAAGGCCAAAACCAAACTCATCCATCGGATTGCAAGACAGAGGAGCGTGATTTATGCTCTAGAGTTCAGTGGTGGCGTGTTTTACACCATTACATCCGATGCTTTGCATTGCACTTGGTGATTTAAGGCTTGGATGCGGCTGCGTCTATTCCATGAAGCTCTATGCACTGTTCTTGAGCTAATCTGGAGGTCTGTAGCTATTGAATCTGCAGAAGGTTAATGACATCTGTGCACTATGCGTCTCAGCGTCCATTGACCCCACTCTGTGATTTTACATGGGAGTTGCTGTAGTTCCCATTCACTTCCACTTTGTTATAATAACACCAGTAGTTTACTGTGGAATATTTAGTAACGAGGAAATTTCACGACTAGACTTATTGCACAGGTGGAATGGATCTGTTCTATGGATTCTGCAGCTTTTATTCTATTCTATTCTATTCTATTCTATTCTATTCTATTCTATTAACTCTATAAAATATCCTACTCAGTCTTATGATAATGTATATAACAATCAATTCTTTCTTTCTTTTTTTTTTTTTTTACATTCCGTTCCAGAAACCCTGCTTACAAACAGAGACTGTTGGACATTAGGCTAGAAATAACAGGGCGGAGTGTTGTGATGGAGTAACATAAAGGAATAATATGTGAATTGTGTGAGGAGTGTAGTTAAAAGTTTTACCCTCTATATGTTTATGAAGAGAGGACGCCTCCGATTCTATCTTCTTTCCTTCCACCACTGAAGTGAGGGCTGCCTCTCTGAGCCCCAGGGCAAGATCTGTCAGCTTTACAGAGACAGATGACATAACGGAAAGACAAAATGTTAGCAACTAAGCACAGCAGTGACAAACTTGTCATGAGAAACTTATAGAAACTAGTATATAAATCATAGAGCTGTTAGACACTTTGTGTTTTGTTAGGTGAATCTGTTCCTTTTGTAAATGCATAGTAATTTTATGTTTTATAATAGTATGGTATTCAATTTAATTGTTCATTTTAGTCCTACCAAAATACCAATGTAAGATATGCTACAAGTGAGCAACCAATCTAAAATATTTCAGCATTTAACATGCAGATAAATATAGACAACAACAGTTTTCTATGCTATTAACTTTAATTAATATAGAATAAAGAAATAAATTAGTCAATATTTAATGTTTTAATAGGTGGATAGTTGGATGGATATACAGTATATACAGTATGTGCCGCATACTGTATGTTGGCTGAACATACTATACTGTATATATATGGCTGTGCATACTGTATATATATATCCATCCAACTATCCATCTATCCATCTAGGAACCCCTGTAGTCCAACTAGGGACTGTGAAGGCCAATGGTGAATATTGTATTTATTCCTATTTTTAAGACCATGATAGGAACTCTGGTCAAAATTGAAATTCACACACTATAGGCAATTTGGGAACTTCAGTTGACCTAATCTGCAATTGTTTGAACTGTGGGAGGAAACTGGAGTACCAGGAGGAAACCCACCAAGCAACCCCAAGATGGGATCGAACTCCAACTCTGGAGGTGCAAGGCGACAGTGCTAACCACTGAGCCACCGTGCCGACATTACCGATATATACCCATCATATATTGCATTTATTTGGAAGCTACTGTACATGTCATCATCCATAGAACTAAACAATGCACTAGAAAAATAATCCAGACGGTTCTAACAAATGGAATTTAATGGCAATTACATAGCCTGTTCATACTCTATGTAATGTTTTGTAAGCATCATACCTATTATTATGATGAATTATAGTATGAATACATTTAATCAGTGATTAAAAGGCATACAATTTTACCTATTAAAACATAAAATACATTAAATGTTTATTTCTTTATTCTATATTTATAAAAAGTAATAGCATAGATCAGTAAATTCTCAACCCCTGAACATTTAAGTATTTTATCAGCTCCCAGCACAACTGATTTAAATAATCAGTGAACTTTAGCAGCCTTTTCTGAATTGAAGTGCAGTGATGCAGGGCACCACTAAAACATGTAGGAAAGGGGTCCTTCAGGACCATGGCTGACCATAATAATATAGGCTTGTCAGTGTTTGGAGCATACAGGCCCATGTGTACTGTGTATTTGTTAACATTTGACTGTATGTGTTAATTGTCAACAGGACACTTAAATTTCAAGGTACTTTTCTAAACTCACCTGGTGGAACTCTTCAGTGGTGTTTAGATCATTGAGTGCATTTGCTAGTCTTGGTTCTAACTCCTGCCTTGTGTTATTTAGCAACTGTTCCTTGGACTGGATCAGCAAATCCAACTCTGTCGTCCTGTTAGCCAGGTCTAGGCTCTGAAACCAAAGTGGTTGTTTTATCATACTTTTAAAAACAGCTGGTTCTGATGGCTGATGTACACAACTTCTAATTTTCCTCTCTCTAGTAAAAACAGTTATTATAGCGCTGTAAAATAATTTGACTTTCCATTGCCTTCTACAAAAACCATATTGGTATAAGCCTTTAATGATTTAGTTCTCTACAGCTGCTTTAGTTAAAGGACTCTTATTAATATTGCATGCGTGTGCAGCTCACGATTCTGAAGGCCTGTTAGGGTGATTAATTAACGTGTTGTATATTTTGTCCTTCTAAAGTGATCTGTGATTAAACCTGCATCAGCTGTGCATCCTGTGTTAATGTATTATCTGCTTCACTGAGCTGCTCTGCAGAGGTTGCGTTCAGGGATTTGTTATTTATGTCCTTGTGCTGCTTGGGGAGAGTGTCGGTAACATTTTGTAAAATGGCCTCTGCTTCTTTGTTCTGCTCCTCCGCTGACAGGTAGGTGGCACGGGTCTCATTTGCCTGTCGTGTAAGATTCTCCTTCAGCTGCTGCATCTCTGACAGTCTGATGCAAGCATGTGCACACACACACACACACACACACACACACACACACACACAAAATCAATATGGTATTTCCTTAGTAAAAAAAAGAAAGAAAACACCACAAACAACAAAAACATCATACTGATTAAAGAAGGAAACAATGATTTTAGATATAAAATCTTGGACCGCTTAAAATGCTTAAATTCTTTTAATTTTAAGCTAAAGCTTTTCCACAGGCTCAATCTGAATACTGCTGGCATCAGAGGAGAGATCTCAATAAAGTGTATCAAACATGAAACCAGACTAACTACAGTAATATTAAGGTAAAATTTCCCAGAAATTTTCTTACTTGAAGTGATGTTTATCCCATGCATTTAATACTTGCCAATCGTAGGTACTAATTTATGCACACACACTTGTCAGCATTAGGAAATCACACTGCACTTGATGAACCTCTTTGCATAAACACTGTCCTGATTTTGCTCTAAATCGAATGCTCAGTAAGAGAAATTTAAGAACAAAATGGACAAGGTGGACATTGTGGACATTTAATACCATAGATGTTAATAAAACATTTTTTTCCTTTGCATGTCTCTACACAGCCACCATCAAGTCCTGCGTGGGGTGTTAGAAGCATGTATTGTGTGTGTTAACATTTATAGAGTTTCACTGACTGAAGCTAAAAGTATGGTAAAAAAAAAAGACAGTTCAATTTATTCCAAGAATTTCTTGGAATTAAAAAAAAAATAAAATGTATAAAATTATGTAAAATATTATTATATTCTTGAGTACTAAGTGTCATTGGAAATATATTTCCACAATGTTTCACCATTTCAGCATGTTTATAATTTACACGCATCATACTCACCGCTCAGTAAGCTCTTGTATATGGCGCTCTGTTGAATTATCCTCCAGTAGATCCAGCAATATCGAATAGGTTTTGTTAGAAACTTTTAAAGCCTCTCCTGCTAGCCCTTCAATCTGAGCAACCATTTTGTTTTGACTGGAAAAACAAACATACAAAAAAAAAATGTGTCTCAACATCAGGTATTTCCCCCAAATGCTTAAATTCCTAAAATCATTTTGAAATGCTCATTTTTAAATAGCTCATTAATATACAAAATTTTATTGCATTTGTTAACTAAATATCAGTAGGTTAGTATTTTACTGACACCTCTGCATATGTCATGACTGATGGATGCAAAAATTACATGTTATTACTGTAAGATACTGTAACTGCAATTTTCCAATTCACACATGCATTTATGCTTGTTATTTATTTACAAGAGATACAGAATACAGATTTGTAACCAAATACGCACAAAAACTGGTGTCAAAACCCAGATGTAGAAATTGTCAACACTGTAATCATGGTGTGTGAATTCTGTTGTTTTTAAGAGGTAGTTAAACTATGGAAGAATGAAAGATCTGTAAATGTGGTGCTTTGTGTGTGACTGCTCAAACATGCATTAAAATAAAACCTACTGCTTGCATGATTTTTCTATTGCTTTAGGACAACCTAGTTGAACAGATAAAGAAAAAAACAAAACATTTGCATGCAAATGAATTTGTGAATTTCAATGTTCTGCCAAAAGCATACTGTGTGTTGCATAGCATTTTATTTTCTCGTTCACACCTAGGGACGAGTTTAAATACAGTGGAACCTTGGATTGCGAGTAACTTGTTCTGTGAGCATTTTACAAGACAAGCAATTTTTAAAATTTTTTTTAACTTGTTAAATTAGTGAGGTCTTGATATACGAGTACTGTAGTACGTATGCGCTTGTCTGCCAAACGTGATCACAACTGAGCCAAAGGTTCTTCTCTCTCTCGCGCTGTGGGATTTTGGGTAATCATCTCCCATGCTCTGTCCCAGTGCGCATGCGTCACTCATATAGTCAACATCCATGTGAGTGTGCACGTAAAGCATTTAAAAATTTTTTGTATTCAAGTATAGTGACTGTTCTTTATTAACTGTACTTCAACAACAGCCCTTGTGAAGAAATAGTTTTTTAAAAAGGCTGTAGCAGTGCAGGAGATGACTCTATTTAGAGGAGTGATTCTGGTAGTGTGTGTGTGAAAGCCGTCCTATACAGTAGCCCCCCTCCCTCCTCCTGCTTCTTTCCTTCGTCTAACGCCAGTCCTTTTTTGAAGGTCAAGTGCAGGTTAATTTGTTTCATTTTTACTTAATATTTTGTATTAACATTTATTATATGAATATTTTGAGTTGTGGAATGAATCATCTGAGTTTCCATTATTTCTTGTGGGGAAATTCGCTTTGATATATGAGTGCTTTGAAATGTAAACATGCTTCCAGAACGATTTATGCTTGCAATCCAAGGTTTAACTGTACTGGCATGTACATTCACCCTATCAGCATGCTTTTGAACAGGTTCAGAAGGTAACTCCCAGAAACATAAGAATTAAATGTAAAACTAAAGAACCGGGAGGTATGAGGCAGCAATGCTAAACATTGTGCTGCCCTGCTAAACAAATTAAACAGTACTGTCAATTATCCTTTAGGCAACTCTTCAGAATCATATTTTATTAGACACTTCTAACATTGGTGTAATTTAATCAGCTAAGAGCATGTTACCCTAATCAGTCTGGAGTCTTTTATTCAAGTTGATCTTAGGTCATTTAATTCAAATTGCTGTCTGAAAACCAGGAATAGTCAAGAATCTCATTTCTTCCATTTAGCATTTCAAGGCCCTTTGTGAAGCCATCAGTTTTAAGAGCCTTTATCTGCTTCATTACTCCAAGGCACACTTTCCACTTTTCTTCATTAGTCATTTATATGAATGATAAGACACTAATGAGCTGACATGACTGCATGTTAATTGCAGTTTAATTTCCCAACCTACCTCTTCACCAAAGCTTCTGATTCATTCACAAGGGCATTCCATTCAGTTGGTCCTTTTGGGATAATGAATGGAATTACCTGAGACAAGAGAAGGGAAATTAACATGGATAATACGCTTCACATTTAAACTACATGACAACAACAGGTGAAACAAATATTCATTTAAATTGTCAACACTGTCAGTGACTGCACATTTCGTTACAATTTGGCAATGTTACATACTGTATGTTGGCATAATGTTAGTACTTGATTGTATTTAAAGGTAGGAATTACTTTGATGAAATAATGTCGGAATAATGTTGACAACATGACATTGGGACAGAAAAAAATGTCCTTAAAATAATGTTGAGAAAATTAATTTAAAACCAAACTGATGGCCTGATCAGGTCTCCAAATCCAGAGGCTTTGGTGGGACTGCTGCATGCTAACCACTGGACCACTAGGGAACATGCTGTTGTAAATTGTCCATACAAGACAGCAAACATCACAATCACCATGTTACAGTACAGTAATTTGGAAGCTATGATGCACATTTATAAGTATTAATGGCACATGCTGTGTGTAGGAAACATGTTGTGTCCACCCTAGTCTCAGAATGTTATTCTAAACCCTGTTAGAAACTTAAGGGACACTGTGTGGATAGATCTTAATCGGCATAAATGCTTCAAATAAAGGTTAAAATTTCATTGCTTTCAGATTTTATGTGCAATATGTTGTTTGGGTCAGTCACACAACATTATCTCAACATCATTTGATCAAAGTCATTTCTAACTTTGAGGCAGGGGAAGCTTAGTGGTTAAGGTGTTTGGCTACTGGTCGGAAGGTCCCAGGGTCAAACCCCAGAACCACCAAGTTGCCATTGTTTAACTGTTGAGAAAGGCCCTTAACCCTCAACTGATCAGATGTAAAATGAGATAAAATGTAAGTTCTTTTGGATAATGTAAAACCTTCCAAACCAAAATTGTCTCATTGTCCCAATGGTATGATAGAAGTCATATAGGTAACATTTTTGCCACCAAATTACAATGGTTAACAAACATTGTAACAAACATGCAGTGTTCCTGCTGCCAATGGTCAAAAAAGGGAAGATATCTATCTATCTATCTATCTATCTATCTATCTATCTATCTATCTATCTATCGTGAGATAGTTAATTCAAGAAGGTACAAGAAGGGCTGGATATAAGATAGCCAACCACGGTGAGCAGTCAAATACAAACACACTACTGTAAGCCTTCGCAAAGAACACATTAGATTCAAGAACAAGAATCTTAGCCTATCTTAGCACAGACTCACCAAAAATCGTACTGGATAAGACTTTTTCCAGCTAATCTTTAACTCTTTGGTCTTGTACCCATTAATTCCGTTATGCTCAATGTCACAAAATGTCTTTTCATTTACCAGACAGAAGGCCATTAAAATTACTGTTAGTGATCATGATTGACTACAGATGGCTTTTTTTGCCAACATAAAAAAATGGTTTATTTGACAGCACTCACTTTGTCAAGGTTTTGGAAAAACTGAAACTGTCACCCTCGGCTAAAAGGAAACTGGTTGAGCTGGTCAACAACAACCAAGAAGACAACAAGTGACAGGTCTGCAATAAACTGGAAGATTCTGGAACACTAGAGTCACTGTCTACTATCATAATTTTACATTGGCATTAATTATTAGGAAGCCATCAAAAAAGAAGCCGCTACTAAAAAAATCAAGTCCTTCAAGCTCAACTAAGATTTGAGGCTGGCCAAATGGCCAAAATAAATAAATAAATAAGTAAAAATAACCTTCAAATTTTAAAATCATTTCCAGAATTCATTGAAAGTCAATGAAATTCATGTTCATGATGAATGTTTTGACTACAAGATTCTTGACTTGTATAATTCATACAGTATTAAGTGTAAAATATTATAAGTGTATAATATGACACACACAAACACAACGTATGTTTCATACACACACAACCTATTCTCCTTTTATCATATTATTCTTTTATCATCTACTTTTACCTTTACCTACTTTACTGTGAGTTATGTCTTTTGTTTTAAATTACTCAAATTTATATTTATTATATTAAAGGCTCTGGAACACCTCATGAATGTAACAGAATATAATATGTATGCTTCACACATTGTGAACACTTACTAGACTGTTAAGGTCTGAGGTCATCTTCTGAAGCTGTAAATGCGATTCGGTGACAGCAGCAAATGTATCCACAAGAGCTCGGCACTTATTTATTGTTTTCAACGTCATATTGCTTTGCTCACGGCCTGCACTTCCTTCTTCCTTCAGGAGGTTGCAGTTAATTATATTGGCAAAGTAATGCAGCTGCAGCTGTAGGGCTTGTGCAGATGTTTCCAGCTGTGTGAGCTGGCTGATGAAAGCATCTCGTGCCTCTGTACAAAAAGAAAAGATAATTACTATTCCTTCACTGTGGCAGTTGAAGCTGAACTTTCACAGGGACTTTTTCTCCAATGAGCAAACCCATGAGACAGTGACATTTAAGTTGTAATCTTGCTTTAATTAATCTTTCATTAATTAATCTACCTTTCATCTTTACAGCTCACAAACCCTGTGAGATAACAGCACAAGTCTAATTGCCTAATAATTAAAAACGCTCCTAGATACACCAGCACACATTTTTCGGGTGAGTAAAAAAGTAGGCAATTTCACCATTTTACCTTTTATAGCTTTTAATTTATTTTACCTTGGATGGCTAGAAAATCCTCCAGTGCATTGGGTAAGTAATCCTCGCCTTGATGCTCATGCAAGTGATTGTCGAGCCTGTGACGCTGGCGCATGTGATTTGGACGCACATAGATTAGTTGCCTCATGCCTGGTCTCCTGCAGTCATAGTTGGAAAGCAGTCTCTCTAAACTGTACAGCTGGCTTTTAAGTTTAGTCACCTGTGGGGAAAAAAAGTTAAATAAATGTGGTGGTGCATTATTATAATTTTTTTAATGAACTGCTCATGTTTAATTGAAATCAAATAATCAGCTGCTGCTTGCAGTCCCTTTGAATCATATCAAAATCAAAGATAGATTTTTTTTTTACAATATTATAATATATTGTAGTTATTGTATGATCAGCCTATTAATTACTAATAAAAGTAAATACTTTATGATTGCTACAAGCATTCATGGTGCATAGCAAGTTGCATATGAAAAAGGTTACATGTATATGGATATAGGCAGAGTATTGATTGTTTTGTTTCTGTGTTAAACAAAAGCTGTGTTAGTTCAAGGTTTTAACAACAACAACAACAAAACAGATCTTACTGAACGGTTGCAAGGTTTACGAAATTTTCCTTTTCCAACTACAAATCAAAAATTTCACAAAAAGACATGCAACTATTCCAAAAATTATCATAACATGAAAGAAGAGATGCATTTTCCCTAATTTTCAGGCTTTTCAGTGGACAATAAGTTAACAGTAACATGCATGCTTTGTGCATAGAGCTGCATATTACTGTGGGCTACTCCACAAATGTAAATAATGAAATGCTGTTTGCTCAAATGCTCAACATTTTGATTTAATTTATGGTGCAGGATTAACTTCAGGCAAATACCGAAGGACTGGCAAAGTTTCATTAAATTCCGTCTAGCCAGTTTTGTGTGATGCTATGACACAATTGTGTGACACAAATCTGTACAGACAAAACCTTTCTTTTATTTATATAGATTCTGATATTGCTTTGCAACGGATTGGCACCCTGTCCAGGATGTACTGTACCCTGCCTCATGCCCTAAGCATCCTGGGATAGGCTCCAGGCCACCCTGAATACAGGATAAAGCGGTATAGATGATAAGTGAGAGAGTGAGTGAGAGATTCTGATATATTAGATGAAATCTAATGGAACATTATTATGTGGCTAACTTTGTCGATGGAAACCCATGTACGGGGTGGCCCAAATGTCTGGGACCAATAGGCATGAAATTTTATATATATATTTTTTTATTTACGAACCAAGATGGCCTTTAAAACTGATCATATAGAAGATCATATAGAAGCAGACCCGACACCCCTCAACCTTTTTTCTTTTTGAGCAAAAATTAAGAAATATTCAATGCTTTTGTAGCATATACAGTGCAAATACAGCAAAGTCAGAGGATGTTAGTTGGAACATTTGCTGTAAATTATATTTTTTTAATACAATTTTGCCTATGCATAAATCACCCTGTGTAACATTGATTTATGTATTTTTTTAAAAACTACATAGAAGATAAAAAAGTTTCTAGGAGGTTTCACAGGGTATCTAGTTAAGCACCTAGAGTAATGTTTATTTTTATTTTTTAAAATATTGTTATGTTAGAATCTGTGAATTAAAATTATTCATTATTCCAGTGTTTTAGGGGTAGATCAGAGGTTAAGGCATTGGACTACGGTTCGGATGGTCCCATGTTTCAAAACCCATGACCACCAAGTTGTCCCTTTTGGGCCCTTGAGTAAGGCCCTTAACCCTCAACTACTCAGATGTATAATGAGATAAATTAAGAAATTTCCCCTATTTTTTTTTTTTTTTATTCATCTGTTTATGTAAAGCATCTATTATGTATATTAAGTGTTTCAAACTGTAATTGCTACCTAAGATAACATAAAGGAATCAGTAATTATATTAATAGAAATATTCGCCATACTACCATACATACTGTATGTAAAGTGTGAATGTGGGAAGAAAATGGTAGAACAGTAAAAGAATGTCCCTCTACCTGAGACCTGATTCATGGTCCTTACTTCTTTTTTTTTTTAGTTCACCTCCCTAAGTCAGTTGGTTGTGAAATACATTATTGTATCCTAAATAATAATTGAGATGATTGAGATAATGGTGATTAATTAATAATGTTTGGTTTAACACTTATCACATAGCTGAAGAAACTACATCTATATTTTAATATTAAGATTTTTTTTTTGTTTCACTATCATCTTAAAAGAGATTTGATCCTTTTATCCCTCATCATTTTATGCACAATACATCACAATGACAAACTAAAAAAGGTGTTTGAGTGTTTTGTCTCATTTACTTAAGTATTCAGACCCATCACTTAATACTTGGCTAAAGCACCTTTGGCAGCAATGACAGCCTTCAATCTGCTTGTGGATCATTCTACAAGCTTGGCACACTTTTCTCTGACCCACTAGTAATGACCCACTAGTAACTGTACCTTTCTGACCAAGGCCTTTTATCCCTAACTACTCAATTTGGCTGGGTGGCCAGATCTGGGAACACTGTTGGTTGTTCCAAATCTCTTCTATTTAAAAATGAAAGCGGCCATCCTTTCCAAAGTCTGTGTCTTGACACCATCCTGTCTCACATACTGTTTCTATGTATTTTCATTTTGACATGCAACCCGAACTTTATTTTCACTCTGACATACAACATCTATTGTGAGACCTTACAGTGAAGTCCATACATTTTGGAACCTTACAGAGAGGTCCATAGTTTGCCACTTGACCTTTGTACACCACCACAACATTAAATTTAAAATGAAACACTACACTTTTGCGAAGTCAAATTTCATAAACTCAAATTTCGTCATGTTCATGGGTTCCAGACTTCAGGCAGTCATTGACTGCAAAATATTTTTTCCAAGTATTAAAGTTAGTCCTTACATTTGTAATTATGTTAGTTTCTTCTATTATTTATGAGCTCCCCAAATGGGTGTGTGATAAAAACAGCTGTAAAGCTTTTAAATAAAAGCTGAAAGTATTAACTTTTCTGATGTGAGTGTTTCAGTTTAAAACCACTGTGGCCAAATGACAAAAAAAAAAAAAAAAAAAACCACTAATATTTGTTTCAAAATTTATGAACTTGACTGTAACCATATATAGTCAGGTGTGTGCCTTTCCTAATTATGTCCAAAGAATTCAGTTATGCACAGGTGGACTCCAGTCAAGTTGTTTCTATAGCTTCGCATTCCTGTTTGCTGTTTGGCAAACACAAACCACCTTGGCATGGGCTTTCTGTTTGAATGGAGAAATAATGCTACATGCCTCAGTAATTTTCTACTGTTAGGAGTAAATTGAGCTTGGTTGGAAAGCACTCTTGGCAAGATATGATAGTGGGATCAGTACAGTGCAGTGGGAAGCTAGAATACACAGGCAGGAGACAGAGATAAAGGACTGAATGTGTACAATGGTGGTTCAGTGGTTTTTGCAATACTGTCAAACAGCTTGTATGAGTCACGTTCACATACAGTACAGTATGTTTATGTCTAACAGCATTAAAAAAATCTGAATATTATCTAAACTATGAAGCCTGAAAGCTGTAAAAAGGAACGTGTCATTTTATATACATATTGCAAATAAAATAATTTATTTATTTATATATGATATGAGTTTGCATTGTTGTGAGCTTGACCTTCCCTCTCCTCCCACACAAACATTTTATGTAAATTCGGCCAAAATATTCCCAGTATTAATAATTATTTATTTTTTAATGAAACAGAGACATCAAGGATTTTAATGATTTATAGTTGGATTTTTTAATAATTAGAATTAATCAAATATTTTAATATCCAAAATGCAATGTTCTAGCAATGATAAACAGCTGTGAACACTGCGTTAGTTTAGTCATGCCCTTTGTCACGTACTGTACATAGAGCAAGAAGAAGAATGAACAAAAAATAACGTTTGGGTGTAGTGACAAGAAATATCACTAAACTGAAAACTTTATTTAAATTAATTTAAAATAATGAAATGGATGTTAAAGTAAACTTCATATGTTTAAAAAATATATTCCCATAAAGAATCTACAGTAGCATTTCTGTTTATTTTAGCATTTTTGTTATTTTTTCTGACCTCCCCAATTAGGATTTGCCACAGTGGATCATTTATGATTCACAATTTTGATTTGGCACAAGTTTTTCTGCCAGAAGGCAACCCTCTCATTTTATGCGGGCTTGGGACTGGCACAAAGAGTGTGTTGGCTTGTGCAACCTTAATGACTGGGTTTGCTGCATTAGCCAGGAAGCAAACCTACGCCTTTTGCCTGGCAGGCGAGGACAAATGTTAAACCAAAAACATGCATAATATTCCCCAGTGGATGGAAAAAAAAAACATGCTACCATCACCACTCTCTTTCATTGTTATATTACAAATTGCTACTCTGTGATTGCTACTCACATTGCTAAATGTTTGCTGCTCACTCTTACTGTCATCAACTTTGTATTTTTGCGAGCTTCCAGTACCTTGTCCTAAAGACAATGTCCTACAGATACAGTAACTCACTTGCAACATGCTATGGACTGTGGGTTAGAGAAAATCCTTAACATTAACATTTTACAAGAAAAACCTTGTGATTTCAAAAGGATAAGAAAGTTTCTTAAAATCCTCCATTAGTGATATACAGATGTACCAATGTTCAATACTGTATATCTACACTCTTGCCTGTGCAGTACTGCTTATAGATTATAGTAAAAATAAACTGTACAGTGAAACCTCGGATTGCGAGTAACGCAGTTTGCGAGTGTTCCGCAAGACGAGCAAAGATTTTTAATAAATTTTGTCTTGAAAAACGAACAAGTCTTGGTTTACGAGTCCACCTGTGTGTAATTTAATCTCAGTATACAGTAAATACAGCTGTTCTGTGAGGTTTGTTAGAAAACATTAGTAAACAAACAGCATGAATCCCAAGAGACACACACCTGATAGGTCAGGGATAGTTGGTTGTGAAGTAGTTTAAAGCAGTGTTAGGTTATAAAAAAATATTCCTTTGAACATCTCATGGAGCACTGTTCAATTCATCACCAAATCTACCAAGACAAGGCTGTCCAACTGAACTGACAGGCCAAGGAAAGAGAGCATTAACTCTGGAGAAGATCCACAGCTTATGTAAAATCTGTCCACAGGACAACAATTAGTTGTGCACAAATCTGGCCTTAATGGAATAGTGGCAAGAATAAAGCCATTGTTGAAAGAAAGCCATAAGAACTCCTGTTTGCAGTTTGTGACAGGCCATGTGGAGGACACAGCAAGTTGTAGTTTCTCTGGTTAGATTAGACTAAAATGTACCTTTTTGACCAAAATGCTATGTGTGGCGGAAAACTAACACTGTGCATGATGGTGGCAGCATCATGTTGTGGAGAAGCTTTTCTTCAGCAGGGACAGGGAAAGCTGGTCAGAGTTGATGGGAAGATAGATGGAGCCAAATACAGGTCAATCTTAATAGAAAATCCATTAGAGTACAAAAGACCTGAGACTGGGGCGGAGGTTCACCTTCCAACAGGAAATTAATCTTAAACATACACCCAGAGCTATAACAGAATGGTTTAGATCAAAGCGTATTCATGTACAGTAAGTACAGACCTAAATCCATTCGAGAATCCTTGGCAAGACATTGAAATTGCTGAATGCACTCCACATTTTATGTTATGCATTTAATTATTATTATCCTTCCATGTATGTGTCACTTTGTGTTGGTTAATCACATAAAACCTTGATAAAATACATTTACACTTGTTGC
This sequence comes from Clarias laeviceps, assembly GCA_030014305.1. NCBI lineage: Eukaryota > Metazoa > Chordata > Actinopteri > Siluriformes > Clariidae > Clarias > Clarias laeviceps. The sequence continues at coordinate 12,749,064 of JAQMYJ010000017.1, forward strand.
AACATGACAATGTGGAAAAGTTCAAGGGGTATAAACACAAGCCTATGTATACCCTGTTAATAACCTGCTTTTTGTCCCCCAATTTGCATGTTACACATGTATTTACAAAGTCATACCACAAGTACAACAGAAGTACAGTGATATTTGGCACAGAAACTGCAAATGTTACTCTACAGTGCCATAAGCGATTGCAGTCTCCTGAACACTATATTCACATTCTCTCATTTACTTTTTAATTCTTTCATTTACAGTTTAATTCATGTTTAATTTTCTTGCTCAATATAGTTGCAATTTCTTACCAATCATCTTATTATTCTTGACTCCCCTGATGATTTTATTATCTGTTCTATATTTATATTTTATATAGTATTATGCAAAGTGTTTAACTATCAAGAGTTGATATTTTTGGTTGTCTGCCTGTGTAAAATTCCTGTTAAAATAAATTTGAATTCTCTCTCACTCTTCCATCTGACAAGATTCTTATCTTATTTTAAACAAAACTGTATTTGTTTTTGTAAGATCTAAAACTCACATGGACACACAAACACACACATGCAAGCATGCATGCATGCACACACACACCTACCTGGTCTCTGATGAGACTATAGCACACAGGGCACTCCTCACACTGGTGGGTCAATGGGTTTTGGTAGTGATTCAGCTCACACTTGTCACACTTGTAACCCACAAACCCTTGACGACACGCGCATGTTCCGTTGGCATGGCACTGCATGGACACTGATCCCATTGGGTCACAATTACAGGCTATAGGAAGTCCAAAGAAATAGTTTTAAGACGTTTTTGCATAGTTACTGGTTTCTGTCTGAAATGCTTTTCATTTTCACATATACAGTACCAGTTGAAGAAGTGGACACACACCATCTAATTCAATGTTTTTTGTTTAGTTTTGTTTGTTTTCTACATTCTAGAAGAACACTAGAGATTTCAAAACTATGAAGTTACACATATGAAATTAGTTAATTAAGTAACAACAACAACAACTACATTTAATTGTTATTTTAAGACACAAGGTAAGCTGTTCTAGAACAGTTCTTTCAAAAACAGTATTATTTTTTTGTACTTGCAAAACTCATCAAGCACCATGATGATGAAACTGGGTCTCGTTTAGACCACCCCAGGAAAACAAGACCAAAACGTCTGCTGCAGAGGAGAAGTTCATTTAATATAAAAGAAATAAAAATCAGGAAAGATCATTGATTTAGAGGGTGTGCCCAATCTTTTGACTGGTAGTGTTAGCTGCAGTATAGTAATGTTCAGTGAAGCCAAGTATTATTCGAGGATATTCTGAGTCTTCACAAAAATTAGTATCTCCACTATAGTATCATGATTCCAAATTCATAACAAGGGATTGGGGTAGTTCCTCAGTCTTTATTTGTATGATATGCACTTATTGTGCTACACAACATAACAAGAGATTGTGTACCTCTGCAGCCTCTGGATGAAAATCCAAAAAATCCCATGTGACAGGCACGACACATTTTGCCCTCGATACCTGTCCGACACATACACTGGCCAGTGATTGGGTGACACACCTGGGATGAAGAGCCAATGGGATTGCAGTTACAGCTGTAAAGAGGTAAAAGAAAGCTGTCTGATAAGATGTTCATTTATATTACTTTACATTACATTTATATTACAGTACATTATTAAAAATGATGCAAATCTAAAACAGAACATGACATGTGAGATGACATCAGTCCTTTCACATAATGTAAGCATGTTTTCATCACAACAAACACCTATGAACTGAATATTTTATGCTGAAATAAGTATTATTGAGTTACTAGATCAAAGGTCTCCCAAACTGTGTGTTGTGATTCCATTGTGGGTACTATTAATTTTATAAAGGTCGTTCATGTCAAACTGGGACTGAACATTTTTGATGAATGAAGGCTTAAAGCGGATTGACATCGGCGAGTGATGATCATGGCCGTGTTAGCTCAGACCCCACTGCAGTACAATTCCTGATCCTTGAAAATCAAGTGATAACCTGTCATCAAAATGAGGAAGAGACACATCATGGCTCCGGCGACCATGACTTCAGCGTACTGAAAAACCTTATACGTTGATAGTATCCAAGCACTAGTGGAACACTGTGATAAGTGCATTATTGTAGCAGCGGATTATATAAAGAAACAAATGTAGTTTCTGTCTTCTGTTATTATACACAACCCAAAGTCCCAGGTTAACTAGAACAAATGAGATAAGCTCACAATTTCTTTTTTTATTTTATTCCTTCAAGTAATGTTAGAAATGCTTGACAAATGTGCTTATACATCAACTTAAAAATACCACTATTGCATCTTAAGTCGGTGCTACTGAGATCTTATATTAATGACCCCACCCTCCTAACAAGCTTCCTCTTCTTCTTTTTATCTTCTTCATCTAATTGATTTTCTTTTCATGGTCTGTGTTATGAATTGTCAAATTCTTCTGAATTATAATAACACTTTTTTTAAGAAAGAGACTGAGTCACAACTCACCTCTCACAGCCTAGCCCTGGCCTCAGGTTGAAGTAACCAAACTCACACTGTCCACAGTCTCTTCCTGTCACATGCCTCAGGCACAAACATCTTCCTGTGCGAGGATCACACTCATTCACAGACCCCAAAGTGCCAGCCGGGTTACAGACACAGGCTGAAAATTACAGATCACAGATGTCTAGTTCAGTTTGGTTCAAACTTTTTTAAAAACCTTTAACCAAAAACTAATATCTAAGTTATTATTAAGGAATAAAGTAAGGAATAACACATAACTGGGCATGTTGTTAACAGAAAATAATCAATAATTTGGGGATGTGGTGTGACCTGAAGTTGAGTCAATACAACATCATTTTAGATTTTTTTTTCTTTTAATACTGAAAACAGTTTGCCATTTGCTATTATTATGGATATATTTTTAAAAATAAACAAATATATTCACAAAAATATAAACACACTCACGCAGACATTTTTGGGAAGGATTCAGGGTCCTATCCAGAGCATTTCCATAGTAACCACTTTCACATTTTTCACATCTGTCCCCATCTGTGTGTCCAATACATTTGAGGCAGCGTCCAGTCACATGATCGCACACACCCACAGCATTGGTGTCTGTGTTTTCATTACACTCGCACCTTACACATGGCCGTACCGCACCATGCAAGCCAAGTGGGTCACCGTAGAAACCATCCTCACATAACTCACATCTCATTCCTTCAGATCCATTGAACGCACATGCAAAAAAAAAGGTTTTGACATTTGTTGATTTTAAAAACTAAATCCTTATTTCAATGCTGGAACGGAATTTCCCAACACATGTTTCTTTGAGCTGAATAGTGTAAAAATAAACTGTGACTCACCCCTCTGTTCTGCTGGGCAATTGGTACATACCACCTCCCCTGTCTCTGGCACCTGGGCACAAGTAGTACGGCCTGGGCATGGGCAGGGCATGCAGTCTCCTGGGCTGCCAGTCACTGCGTTCCCATAGTAGGCGTCCTGACAACGCTCACAAGAGGGACCAGTTGTGAAGTCTGTGCAGTCACAGACACCTGGATCAACACACACATGCATACATTTTAATGTATACACTGCATACGCACTGGATCATTACATCCACCCTTTCATGCCCTGGATAACATTGGCTTCTTACATGCACATTGAAAAGAGCTTCAATACTTTATACACACATGCTTTGCAGGAGTGCATAAGCCTCATGAATGCAATATGAGATTCTCTGAAAAAAGATAAATTGGAATCTGTCAGAGGAATGGGTGACCATGTGGCATCCATTTGGGTTCTAACTGCATCCTTGCACACTGTCAGATACCTTTACAAGAAAACACGCGCGCACACACACACACACACACACACACACCATGACAGAATACATCACTGACAAGGGAATGCTTCAGTGACATTCTATGCTGACAGATTCAGGGCAGAACGTGTACCTCTTTTTTTCGACAGTAGAGGGCAATGTATCATTACCGTCCAAAAAAGTAATGAGAAAGAAAATGGTGGGGGATGGGGAGGAAGAGAAAGAGAGACAGAGAGAGGCAGAAGGAGAGAAGCAAGCCCATGTGTGGCCAATTCAGAATCTAAATCCAGTCCGACTGTAATTGCTTTAGAGACACATTTGAAGAAAAAAACAAATCTAAGAGGAAAAATGTGAGGAAAAAAATCCAGATAAACAAGCCGTCATACAAACCCCTGGGGCCAACTGTGTCCCATGCCTGATTCCAATATCAAAAAGTCCTTTAGAAAAAAGAAATCCCAAACAACATTCTTTTTATAACCTTGTTTGTCTCACTCCTCACGGACAGGGCACTAAAATTGATTTTAAGTCACGTGTTTTTAGAATCAAATCCTATGCTCTGCTAGCAATGCGTATAGCACTCAACTGCAGATGCATGAATGACTCACAAGTGACTTTGTTAAGCAACTTAAGAGGGACAAGATGCTTTGATGGTAGTTAAGTGGTTGTGAGTTTAAATCCCAGGACTGTCATAGAGCTGTTGTTTGGTCCTTGAGCAAGCCCCTTAACCCCAATGACAAAGCTAGTTATATGGCTGGATTGCATTTAATCTAACCTGAGCAAGAGAGACAGAAACTGCCCCTGAAAAGCATATTTGGTCGATCAACATAGAAGGTACATAAATCCTGAATAATTCCTGTTTTATTGTTTTACTGTATATAGAGGTCCATTTAAATGGAAACATCAGCAGAAATCTCACACAGCCTGGAATCAAATCTGCTGATTTTAATAAGTTAATATTTCCTGTGCTCATACAGTAGCAACCATCCTTTCATTGCATTTACTACCAATATTAATCTTCTAGTTTTCTGTACAGCTGCTATACATTTTTATTTTTTGTAAATAAAGAATATTTAGATATTGTATATATGATTGTCCACATTATTAGAAAGCCCCCACCCCCCCCATTCAGTCACCTAGCTGTTGAAAAAACTAGCTGTCTGGTCTTTTTTCCAATTGAGTCTGTGCTCACTGTAACCTTAGATTCCTGTTCTTGGCTGACAGATATGGAACCCCATGTGGTCTTTTGCTGTTGCAGCCCATCTGCCTCAGGGTTTGATATTTTGTGTATTCTGTTGTGGCCATGGCAGTTTTTTGAGTTGCCAAAGCATTCCAAAGTTTGAGCCTGTCTGGTCACTTTTTATCTTACAACAAGGAGTTTCTGGCAAAAGAAGTTATGTATGAAAATCCCAGGGAATCAGCAATCAGAGGTTGGAAATACTTAAATTAATCCTCCTGACCGCAACAATAATGCCACTGTAAACGCCACTGAGATAATATCTCTCTCATTGTGATGTTTGACATGAACATAAATTGAAGGCCTTGACCTGAATCTGCATGATTTTATGCAATGCACTGCTGCTGCCACCAAACTGTCTGATTGAATAAATGAGCAGGATTACACATGTTTCCATTATAGTGGCTTTAAAAAAAAATTATTAGGTCATTCTCATCAAGTATGGATGGGCCTTGGCATTAATGGACACCTGGGAGTTTTCAAGTCACCCCAATCTCTATCCACCCTTTCACTGTTCAATTCAGTTTTATTTAAATAGCACTTTTAACAGTCATTTAATGGTCATTGTCCCAGAATCAAAATATTATGGAAATTGGTATATGGGGAAATATGTATAACTTCTAATTATCAGATTGTCTCTGATGAGCAAGCTAGGAGTGATTGTGGTAAGGAAAACTCCCTGAGATGACAATAGGAAGAAACACTGAGAGGAACCCAGCTGAACAGAGAACCCATCCTTGTTTGGGTGATATCAGATAGCAACCATTCTCGCTGATAATCTTTTTTGGTGGGTAGGTCCCTCTTCCCCTTGCAACCCTTGTATGGGCATACAGTTAAAAGCCTTGCCCAAGGGCCCAACAATGTCAACTCAGCAGACTGAACTCCTGACCTTCTAATCAGCAACCCAGAGCCTTATCCTCCTGAGCCATCACTATACCATCATGGTGGCCGGTGAGTGTTTTTTTTCTCATAAAATATCAGTATCAGCTTCACATATAAGACATACACTACATGTACTAAATTTAATAAATCCTAAAAGAAAATAAATAATAAGAATGGTGACAATGCCCTTACTAAAAAATACAGTATATGGCATAAAAAAAGCAAACAAACAAAGAATGCAAGTAACAAACAATAAAAAAAAAAAAAGTTAAATAAAATATTGGCTTCAGCAATAGCAATGCCCGAAGTTATCATTTTGTACTCTGACTTTAGCTTTGAATGTTGGTTATTTATTATTTTTTTTTACTAATGTCTTAGTAATAATGATGTGTAGCAAATTGCCTAAAGACTGCTATTAACTTCTTATTCAGAAATCAATCCAGACCCTGCAAAAACAATAAAAATGGATATATATATTTTCTATTGAGGTTAGTAAGGGTGTAGGGATTAAAAAACTGTGATAGTGTTGCCACCTTAAATGTAATTTGTTTTTAAGTAGCAACATATTTTTTACATTTTGACTATAAAGTGGATATAGAAAAAAAATAACCCCCTTTTAAAATGATCATGTTTTGTTGCATTACAGTCTGAAAAAAGGACAGACCCAGTTCTTATTATCTAAGTGGAATCAATCCAAGTGGAAGGTGAAGCTTATCACCTTCCCAATAGCACACAAAGCAATTTGCCTTGAGACTGTGACCATAGCTTTAGTCATTTTGATTAGCTTAGCATGAAAAGCTGGACCATTACATTCTCTGGTAGTGCAACTATAGCAAGCATTGAACAATGGATGGCAAGGCACTGTCAAAATATCTCCAGGATAAGGTTGTGTATAGGCACAGGTCAGGTGATGGATCCAAAATTCAAAGGCTTCATCATTGCCTAGAAGCACAGTCTACTATTAAGAAGTTGAAGATGTTTGGTACAACACAGACCCTCCCTGAGTCAGGACGTCGCTCCAAAGTTGATGAAAAAAAAAAAAAAACACAGTGAAACCAGTCAGAGAGGCTACCAAGAGGCCTACAGCAACTCTGAAGTAGTTGCAGGAATTTATAATAAAGAGTGGTCATTGTGTGTATGTAACAACAATATCACAAATTCTAATAAATATGGCTTGATTGGGAGGCTTAAAAGAAAAAAAAAAAAAAGGCACTCCTCAAGAATGACCACATTCAGTCACAACTGAATGTCCTTGCAAAAACACATGTGGTCAGATGAGACTAAAATTGCATTATTTAGCCACAACACCAAATGATGTCTGGCAGAATGTACAGCTCAACATCCAAAAAAATACCATTCCTACAGAGCATCGAGGTGTAAATATCCTGGGGTTGTTTCTCTGCAGCAAGATGTGGAGCAAGTGTCAGGATTCAGGAAAAAGTATGTGGTCAAATACCATTAAATTCTTAAGAAAAGTCTGCTGCCCTCTGCTTGAAAATTGTCAATGGGAAGAAGAGTTATCTTCCAACATGAAACTGACCCAAAGCCCACAACAAAACTGACCACACAGTGGTTGAAGAAAAAAAAAGGTGAATGTCCTTGCAATGCCTAGTCATATCCCAGACTTAAACCTCATTAAAAATCTGTGGAAAGACCTGAAGACTGCAGAAATGCACAAATGGTCATCATCAAATTTAAGTCAACTGGAAAAGTTCTGCAAAGTAGAGTGGGCAAATACTGCAAAGTCTAGATGTGCAATGCTTTGAGTGCCATTGAGAAGGTGATTAGTGTCACCTGATAGAGTTTACCAGTCATTTTTAGTAGGGGTTGATCGTTTTTTTTTTTTCTTTTTTTTTTTCCCCAGACATGGCTATAGATCTCATCTGGATGTTAAATGTTGCACTAAATGTTGCAAGTAAATACAGCTGTCTGTCTACGGTACATTTCAGGATATGCAAAGCAAAAAAATATTATTATTTTAAAGGGGGTAATTCTTTTCTATACCCACTGTATGTTGGCAATATATGTTGGCAACAACAAATTATTTAACCATAAGTAATGCAGTGAGTAGTCTCATTTCCTAAGCAGCCATGACAAAAGACATCCTGTGGTCGTGGAAAAGATGATATTCAGAAGGGTCAAATTATTGGTGTTCAGGCCATTGCTGAAACTACTAAAATTAAGAACTGTAAAATACATCATAAAAACCTGGAAGGATAGTGGTGAACCATCATCTTTGAGGAAGAAATCAAAGGTAAAACAATAACAGTAGAAGTCATGGCTATATTTAATAGTGAAAGTACTTTCAACATCTACAAGGTGAAGAGACCTCAAGGGATTCAGACTGAGCAGCTGTGAATCATTAAGAAAACAACTTATCAGTGAGGCCAAACAGCAAAACTTAGCACCTGCCAACAGTGCCAACTGGTTTGCTGACCATGTTATTACTGTGCTTGATTGGCTAGCCAGCGTCTTGAACTGAACCCCATAACGCTGCCTTTCCCAATATTAGGGTCTAGTGGCAGAGCAAAATCTAAAAATTTACCAAATTAATTTTTACTACTTAAAATAGAATTGGTGTTCTTTTTGCTACATGTTACTGTGTGCAGGGCTTTTATTACCTCCCCCCTTCACATGACTCTGGTATGACACACACCCTCTGGTTTGACTGTGTGCTGGAGAGAGTGAGTGACTGAGTGACAACTTCAGATTGTCATGTCCATGATATCAAAACAAAAGTTGTTGCTGGCTACACCAAAGCCTTTGAAAATGCCAAGGAGAAGCCTCAGTGTATTTTTTGTGGAGAGATTCTCAAAACTGTGTTTGTGTTTCATTTGGGTTCTTAGTTTTGTGTCACCAGTAAGTTGGTCACTAAGTTAGTATTGCTAGCTATCTAAGGTTAGCCTACATGTTAGGCTTGTGCCCATCCTTGAATTGTGGGTCTGTGCGTGGGTGGGTATAATGCAAATTTTTTTAATTATACATATTTTGTTATTAACTGTAATATATATTTTAATTGATTAAAAACAATCTTCAGACAGTAGAAGAATCATTATATATTTTATATATATAATACAGGAAAAAAAAATTCCTGATTAAATTTTTTTTAAAGATGTGTACACACACACACACACACACACACACACACACACATACACACACAAAAAAAAATAAAACTACTTTATTTTTAGTCCAATTTAAACTTGGAGGCCAAACTTGGTTTAAAAATATTTTCATCTTCTGACTTTACCTGAATCTTGAGGTGGCACCTTGGGAGGGTTTTTTCACTTTTTCATCTTCTTAACCACACACAGAATAATGAGCATGACGTCTCTAGAACACTCAAAATCTCATGACCATCCCTGACAGCTATCGGTCGGAAGAAAAGAAAGTGGCAGATGGAAGCAGAGAATGTGTGAGAGACCGCCTTTAATGAAAAATAGCTGTTCCACAGGAAGACTGTGGTCTTTAAATAAAGATCTGAGCTTGGGGGGGACGGCTCACTTCCCGTTTTCCTGCATCTCCCACTATTTTAGTTTATTTGTTCTGCTAAATTAGATTTAAGAGGCATTTGAGTTTTCAGGCATTCAGGAAGTTGTTCTCTACATATGAGTGTGTGCAGACTGCACAAATCCAAACAGCATTCAGGGCAATATATTAATTCAAACAAAGAAAGGCCCCAAAGTCAGCACATAATGTACAGACAAAAACCACCAACAACAACCCTTCTTTAAAGTTAGAAAATACAGCAACAGCCTGACAAATAAAAAAATTAAATCATTTAAGGGTTACTTTTAGGTACTGACACTGAACATGAGCTTAACTGGTGTTTAATGCATCTTACTTTGTACATACTGGGATGAATTTACTGGACTGCAGGTAAGCTGTTACATGCATAATATCTTTAATAATTATAGGGCTTATGTTCAGAAAAATATAAATCTCCCCCAAATCAATTCAATTTATTTGTATATCGCTTTTAACAATTGGCATTGTCCCAAAGCATGAGAAACACTGAATCAAAAATCAGGAAACTTATTTATATCACTTAAATATGAGTTGATTTTATAAAAAATATAAATAAGTTTCCTGATTTTTGATTCAGTGTTTCTCATGCGTCTGTGATCTCAGGCATGTGGAAGGAGAAGAATAATGTTTTTTGACACAGCGTGAGGAGAAGTTGTAAAAGATGTGGTTGGCTGAGTTTGCATGATTCAGAGAAAGCGCATGTCACTCTTCTCTCTCCTGGGTTTTTAGTTGTCATATGACGGGGAAGAACTTTACAGGTAGGTGAGAACTGGCTAAAACTACATCAGAGCAAAAGACTTAACATCTGTATTCAACAGATTTTTTAACCTCTTTTAACATTTGACCATCTGGCAATTCGTGCAACTCCTCATGCTGCTAACCTAAAGGTTTCTCCTAACAAAATCAGGAGGATTTGGCCATTTTTCCCACAGTGGTCACTCAATTGATTATTTAGGTGTTTCAGGATCAGGCAACCTCAACTTCCTGTAGGCACATTTTTCGGATCCAGAATGCAAACACATGACTTGTTCTGCATCCACCACAATAGCTTTCCTATACACAGATGCTTGCCGATAAAGGCAAAAAAAAAAAAAGGAACCCCATGTACCAGGAGGAAGATATTATATCAAAAATCTTTGTTCTCTGTTCTGGTCCCCAGATGGTGGAAGGAACTTCTGAACAGCTGAGGCATTGGCTTCAGTCCATATTCAAATTTGGACTAAAGATCGACTTCTATACAAAACACTTTAGTAAGAAGAAATCTTAAAAAGCTGTTTTTTACTAGTTTTTTAAAGATCTCTCTCTCTCTAACATGGTTTTTAGCTTAATGGGATTCTTATGCCCTGATTTATTTGTACAAATAAATTTTTGACTGCAATTCTATAAGTCTCTCTGTAAATAAGGCATGTCAGCACAAAGAAATGGATTCAATTATATGTGTCACATATTAATTAAATACATACACTCATTAGATTGATGGTGCTGGAAGTACCATACATTTCCCTGTATTGAAAGAGACTGATTTAGAGAAGAGAATGAGTAAGTATGAGAGAGTCAGACGGAGAAAGAAAATGACCCATGCACCTTTGCTTTGTGGATTCCTTTCTAAAGAAGATGAATGAGGAGATACAGAGAGAAAGAGAGTAATCAATAAAGAGGAGAAAGAAATGTAGATAAATAGAGAAAGCAGAAAATACCAATTGACAAAAAAGGAGAGATAATGGCCAGTGTACCTCATATAGAAAGTAACACAGAAAGAGTAGGAGCTGCTTCATTTACTTTGAATGTACGAATAAAACTAGCTCTTATGTGATTTTTTTTCTTTCTTGGAATTAGTCACCGGTAATACAAGCCATATGTGGTGTTCAATGATGGGGCAGATGCCACACACAAACACACACACACACACAGACTCAACATCTGTGCACCATGGGTTCCTGTTTCCGTTATTTGCTTTCTTTCCCTCCAATCTTGTAACAAGAGCAAAGAAAATGAAAAGAATGTCTGCATTCACATTCAAAACCCCTTCACATGGTCAAATACATATACAGTTTACACATAGTCCATTGGTTATTAAATATAAGTCTGAAAACTACAGGTTTTTTGATAATGATAAAAATGATGATGGGTAGCTGACGGTGTATTACAGACATTATGACAGAAGGTATCAGATTGCTAACTGAATTGATTATGCTGAAGCCTGATGTTTTATCAGAACTGGTAACTGGTAAAAGATGATCAAATCATGAAGACAGACTTCAATGCATTTACTGCTGCATTTGTTAAACTGGCTTTTGATCCAACATGACCCTCAGTGGAAAAATAAAGGATATCAAAGAGGGAAAAAATCAAGTATAGATTTGAAAGATTTCTCTCATTGTAGTAAAATATTTATATGTACAGTATTTGCTTTTTTTCAAGTAGGGGGGTCAGGTATATTATTGAGAAATTAAACTTAAAAAAAATAGGCAGATTTTGGCTTTGTAGAATTTAATAAATGTTGACGTGTATCAATTTTATAATGTTTGACCATTTCTATTAAAAAAAAACATTCTGAAGTCAAATATAAAATTAAACTGTATCTATTGATCAATAAACTGTATCTACTGATCAGGTCATACATGCACCCCAAGTGATATTGAATTTTGGTCCAAATATGCATTAACACAACATGAAACAGGATGCCACCCACTTGCCCAAAGTGGCATTGAGATTACCATTTTAGCATCTAAGCTCACTGGGCAACCTTATTTATTTTCTGACTTTATTTTTCCTCACCTCTCTTCAGGCAGAGTTTATTCCCCTCTTACCCTCCCTTCCTGACATTTGTATGTCTCACCATGTTGAATTATTCAACATATTTTGCATGGTTAAATGTCAGCACTTCAGAACAGCTCCTTAATGTTTGGAGCTCTTTAAGAAGAAAGAAACAAAAAATGAGAAAAGGAAATGTCACTAAACAGAAACTGTAGATGAAGACTACAATACATCCTCCAAAAAGAGTAAGTTGCTCAGGTTTACAGTTAACAGTTGTTGTTTAAGTTACTGTAACCTTCCTAATAGCTTGAACTAGTCTGACCATCTCCTCTGACCTCTATCATCAACAGAAACTGTAGATATACAAAAAATGTATAGTAGATACACATTTTCCTTTCTATGAATGGATGCTCTACAAGTATGCTTACAGCCCTGAAATGTAAAAGTTCTTAATAAATTCTTAAATTAAATTATTCTTTAATAAAACAGAGTTTCCAGAGAACCAAAATCATTTAGAACAGATTCTTCTCCCTTGCTGGTATTCTTGCCTGAATCAATTATTTTTTTCCTGGCATATCACCAAATACACATGTACTGTATATACATGGATAACCATGGCTACCACAAATTAACAAAGCTCTTCTGATTGATCTTCTTCAACAAAGTCTACAAATCATACTGAATGAAGTATTTCTATTAAAATCCAATAAAACCTTGGATTGCGAATGTTTTGCAAGATGAGCAAAAATTGTATATAAATTTACAATTTAAAATTTGCAAATGATTGAGGCCTTGAAATACAAGCAATATTGTGGGTAATTGTCTCCCATGCTCGGTCTCAGTGCACGTGCGCCAATCGTATAGTCACTATCCGTGTGCACGTACTATTTACTGTAACACTGTGAACACCTGTGTGCGCACGTTTAAAATTTTGTGTTTGTATATTTGTGTGTGTGCATGCTTGTGAGTTCGATTTTTTGTTGGTAAACTGGTGTGTGTGTGTGTGTGTTTATGAAAGTAAGTTTCTGTGGGCAAACTAGTGTGTGTGCATGTGTCTGTGTGTAACGTAACCCGAGGTGAGGGCATAGTATAATACCTGACCTGAGAGCCCAGTGTTATGTGTTAAAATGATCCCCCCGGATTGACAGATTGCCCCCCTAATCGCTATAAAAATATATATTTTATCACACAAAACTGGCTACACAGAATTTAATGAAACTTTGGAAGTACTTGTATATCTGCCTGAAGTTTAACCTACACCATAAGGGAAATTTCACATTATGTTGAGTAAAAGTGATGTTATTAATATTTATGCGCCAGACTTAATAATCTATTTTAATATATGCTTCTAATAATTTACTTGCTCAATGTAAACAAACATCTGCACCAACACATATTAATTAGAAAAGCTAAACTGAATATTTTTTCTTGGGGTTACTTAATATTTTCACAGCTGAACTTATAGTGTTGAAGTGTTATAAGTGAATTTTAATGCACTGGAGTCATTTCAAGACAAAACTTAATCTTTATCCGATCTCCTTTTTTTGTGTGATTTACTCTCCGATTACTGAACAGGGAGTGTATTTTGCTGATGACGAAAGAAGTACAACTTACTAAATGCCTCCATGGCTCCCACCTCACACTAATCCTTCTCTCCTTTAGCATACCAGCTTGTGTTTGACATTAATTTAAAGCATAAAATTCTTGTACTGAACTAATCTTTTTCATGCTCATAAGCAGGACTAAGAAGGTTTAATTTGCAGCATGTTAAAAAGTTCCTGGTAAGTGTCAAGAAAGTGGAGGGAAAACAAACAAGGGAAAAAGAAAGATGAAGACAAAGAACAGGAACCTATGTGTCAGATTCTGTAATTTAATGTTCTAAATATGTGTGTTCTGCCCTTAGATCTAAATTTAAAAGTAAAAATGCAGATTTCTGTGAGGTATGAAGGCATTCATTCTCTTGTTTCATTTACAACTTCTTAATTCCATATCTCATTTTTTTACATGCAAAAGTTGTCATTTAAAATATCACACACTGTGTACATACATATGTACTGTTGTAAACATAAGCAATATGAAACCACAATATAGATGTTACATAAGAGAGAAAGGGGAAAAATCTATTTATACCAAGGCTGGCTTCCAGGATATTATATGACAAGAATATTTGGTGGTTGTGCGGGTAAACCGCTATCGTTTTTAAAGAAATAACATTATAAAGATGTTTGGATTATTAGTGTTATGAATGATGCATGAAATATTTATAACCAAAAATGGCTGTTTGGAGATAAAGCATCTACAGTATGTATATTGTGCAACTGCCTATAATTCATTGCTTAATTCTTGTTCACAGAGTCTAATCAAATTATTTTGTATGCTCAGTGAGGAGGGGAAACAGGAGACTAGAGAGCATGTGGGAAATAAATAAGAGCATGCAACCTATTAGTTTAGAAGATAAATGCATATTTGTACACAGCTGTTAATAAAAGCATTCACACAAGAAACAGTTGCCATTTTTCTCTTTGCTTTCTCTATCAACAATGTATTTCTTGCATCATCCTTCCCCCCAGTCCCTGCTCTGCTCCCACTTTGTCCTCCATACTCTGATTTAATGCATAGCACGTTTTAAATGAACAGTTATGAAACAAAAATACACACCAAGAGATGTGCAATCACTTGTGTGCACATACTGTACATGCATCTGAAGGACATATGCTTGACTTCATTAGTCTCCTTTTTCTGGATGAGTAGTGTCCTGTTTTTGTGTCCCTAAATATTAACCTTTTTTGCAATCTGTTGTGCTGCTGGCAACGACACAATCTGGAGAACTTTTCATAAATCACAATTATGAACATGCTGTGCTCAGGCAGAAACATCACTCCTTTTTACACCCAGTCTCAGCTGAACGAATTTATTAGCTATTATCCAATTAATCGTCAATTACACCTAATTTGCAAAAAAAACTTTGCATTTTGCAATACAAGGCAAATCGAAGATTGGCATGCGTATATGTTAATGCAGAGCGAGGCCATTTTCAGCTGGGATTCATCCCAAGCTTAATTCAATTTACTAAGCCGAAAAGAATTTAAGCAGCTAAATAGCCCTAACAACCAACCGCCATTCAATTGCACTTTGAAGTTAAACAGATTCATGAATAAATAAACACTGAGCTCACTGAGCTCCGCCTTCTCTCCTGGGACGGCATTGCTTTTAGTTCCTGCATGTGTATTTATACTTCTGATTCTCTTTTAGTCTACTTATACAGTACACCTGCCCTGACCTTTTGTCACCCCTCACCACCATTCTGCTCAAAGTGCTTTACTAAATGCCTCCATGGCTCCCACCTCACAGTAATCTTTCTCTCCTTTAGCATACCAGCTTGTGTTTGACATTAATTTAAAGCATACTGAACTAATCTTTTTCATGCTCATAACCAGGACTAAGAAGGTTTAAATTGCCGCATGTTAAAAGAGTCCGAGTTCCTGGTAAGTGTCAAGAAAATGGAGGGAAAACAAACAAGGGAAAAAGAAAGAGGAAGACAAAGAACAGGTGTCCTGTCTGATCATCTACCAATTCTCACTCACAAGCTACACATGTGAAGTCAACTAAATACTGCTTTTGCTGTATTTCAGGGAAGCATAACACACCTACTGTAAAGGAAAGCTTTATCTGCCCTTTTATGCATACATGAGCTCACAATTGGTTAGTCACTATGATTGAGAGGGAAGAGCCACCTTTTCTCCTGAGACTTCTGACCAAAGATGACTTGTGTAGTCTAGATCAGAACTCACTAAGTCAAAAACAATGGGAAATGTATTAACCCCCCTAGTGATAGTGAATTGACTATGAAGAATATGAAAACTATGAAAAGTTAAGACATTATTTTCACCATCATAATGCAAGGCCAAAACAAATTCGCATGACTGAATTCACCTATATTGGATTTGAAAGTGAAAAAGAGAAAAAGAAAGAGCATTGCACACATAATACAGTTAACAATATTGCACTTAATGAGTGGTAAGGCCCCGTGTGTCTCTTTGGGATGCGTCTCGTGTCTGGGGATGGTTCTCTCTACCTAGAAGACAGTTCTGGCCTCGACTGGTGTTGGCAGCTGTTTCTCTGAGGACTTGACAGTTCGATAGTTCAGGACTGGAACTTCATA
>JAQMYJ010000017.1:12807362-12819523 GCA_030014305.1 Clarias laeviceps
GTGTTTGAGAAGAAGAATCACCAAACTGTGTTGGACACTGGCCCTCCAGGACTGGATTTGGAGACCCCTGGTCTAGACAAACATAAATCTTTAGAAGCTTATGACCCCTGGCTGAAATGACTGTACCTAAGAACTTTCATTGGTCATCTCAGTTTCTGTATCAATGGCATCTGATATAGAGGATGCAGGGTTGGGATGGGCAGGGAGTGAGAAAAAGTCTGAAATATTTTGTTTGGTTTTTTAGTATTCTTGCCAAATGTCAGTCAGTGGACAGAGCATGAGAGTGCAGAAAAATGAATACAGCAGGACTTGCTTTCCAGCAACAAAAGTGCTTGCGAAATGTTCACGAATGTACAACAATTGAACGGCTTGATAAACTGTCAAATGTTTGTGAGTGCTCTTGTTATTGAACACAGCCCTGCTGTACTATCACGCATGCTTCTGCATTCTCATGCTGGGCAGATAGACGCAGCAGTTGAGAGACTCTATCATAGTATTAATGATTGCTGCATGCCCTTTTGATTTTTATTTTTTGTTGGGGATGGTTGGCACAAAATAAAAACATTAGGTGCACTATTGACTATATCCATTGTCATCTGGTGCCTTGGTTAGACATGCTAAAGAAAGAAAGTTATAAAATGTATATATCTATAGGGGTTGGACAATGAAACTGAAACACTGGTCAATTTGGATCTGTCCTGGCTTGGATCTGGACTCTGTTGATGTTGTGGCAAGGAGGAGGATTCTGTCCAAAATACACGCAATATTGAACAATCCTTCTCAACCGCTATACAGAGTTCTCTCCAACCAGAGGAGCAATTTCAGCCAGAGACTGATTATGACCAGGTGTTCTACAGAGCGCCACAGGAAATATTTTCTCCCAATGGCCATAAAATTATATGACTCATCTCTCTAACGTTTTCACTACAGGATAAGGACTGTCAGTAGTTACTGTTCAATAATACTTTATGACACTAAGTGCAATATCTGATTACCAGTACATTTGTGCAATATTCTTTCTTTTTATTTACACTACATTTCAAGTGCAATATCGGTATATTAATTATTTTTCAAATTCAAATTCAAATTTTATTTGTCACATACACAGTCATACACAGTACGATATGCAGTGAAATGCTTATTATTATAATATTTTTAGTGCAATATGTAACTTACTGTGTGCTATATTTAATTACATTTTTACTTCTATATATTGTTATTTTTCTTTAAATTTTTATTTCTTTAATTTTATTTTTTTTATTTAATTCTAATTTTTTCTTTTCTTCCTGGTAAATTAATCAAAGCATCTGTATAACCAAGACAAAGCAATTTCCCTCTGATGATTAATAAAGTTCTTTGAATCTTTGAATCTTGAATCTGAATTTGGTGTTGAATCTTGAATGGCTAAATTTGACCAGCCTGGTGGCCAATATTTATTGATTGCACATTTCACAAGTAAGAGCAGAGTGTGAAGGTTTAATTGGCAGAGTAATAGCACAGTTTTGCTTAAAATATTGCAATGCACACAACATTATGAGTGACATATCAAAGTTCAAAAGAGGAGAAATTGTTGGTGCGCGTCTCGCTGGCACATCTGTAACCAAGACAAAGGAGTCTTTGTGATGTATCAAAAGCCACGGTATCCAGGGTACTGTCAGCGTACCACCAAGGACGAACCACATCCAACATGAGAAACTGTGGACGCAAGAGGAAGCTGTCTGAAAGGGATGTCCGGGTGGTAACCCGGATTATATCCAAAAAACAAAACCACAGCTGCCCAACTCACTGCAGAATTAAATGTGCACCTTAACTCTCCTGTTTTCACCAAAAATGTTCGTCGGGAGCTCCACAGAGTCAATGTACATGGCCGGGCTGCTATAGCCAATCCTTATGGTGCCAATGCCAAACGTCGGTTTTAATGGTGCCAGCAGCGAAAATCTTGGGCTATGGACAATATGTATTGTTCTCTGATAAGAGAATGTGTCTTTCCCACATCTGGGAGAGTTACGGTGTGGAGAAGCCCCAAAAAAGCGTACCACCCAGACTGTTGCATGCCCAGAGTGAAGCATGGGGTTGGATCAGTGATGGTTAGGGCTGCAATATCATAGCATTCCCTAGGCCTAATACTTGTGCTAGATGGGTGCGTCACTGCCAAGGACTACTGAACCATTCTGGAGAAGCATGTGCACCCATTGTGCACCATCTGGAGAACCATGTGCACCCATTGTTTCAAACATTGTATCCTGAAGGCGTTGCTGTGTATGAAGATGATAATGCACACACAGCAAGACTGGTGACAGAGTGGTTTGATGAACATGATAGTGAAGTTGAACATCTCCCATGTACAGGCCTGCACAGTCACCAGATCTACAGTAAATATTATTGAGCCACTTTAGGGTGTTTTGGAGGAGCGAGTCAGGAAAGTGCAACCCCTGTATATACAGTATACATATTTATTTGTTTACTTTCTTGCATACTTACCATCTTGGAATAAATTCTAAGGTGGTGTTAATTACACAACCAAAGAACAAGCAAACAAATAGGTTTAAGGTAAAATATGGTGCCAGCTGTTGATCAAAAACTAATTAGGACAGATCATTTAAAAATTAATTTGACTGGATATCAAAAAATACAATAAAATTGAGAAGTCTGTAATTACATTTACTCTGTTACATTTACTTAAGTAACTTTAAAAAAAAAACTTCTATGAGTAGTTTTACTGCACCATACTTTATACTTTTACTTGAGTAGATTTGCGAAGCAGAAACGCTACTCTTACTCCATTACATTCGGCTACACTCGACTCGTTACTTTTCCAACCTTTTATTCTACAGTACATATTAGATATTCTTTGTTTTTGCTAGAGAAATGCAGCAGGAGGATCCACCACATGACTGTGTTCCACCAATCAGACGTAGGAACAATAATCACATGACTCCATTTGGCCAATCAGCCTCAATAACAATAATCACATGTAATCAAATCTTCAGTTGTGGTAGGAAATATGTCGTGGTAGCTTAGTTTTTTTATTTAACGTTGCAATGTCACTATACAGTATATAATTAGCAAATAAGATTCTTACATTTGTTTTGCTGGACACAGTTTATGGTAAAGTGAGACCTCTTGTACATGTTCTAATGTTATTTTCTATCTGCTGAGCCATTTGGAGGGCAACTGATTATTCAGTATATCTTACACTGGAAATAGTTTACACTGTTCAAACATACATATTGTCACGGAAACACCAGGCTCCACCCTCAATCTCCGTTCCCAATCACCCGAGTTCTGAGCACACACTTTCCACCACTTTCCACCACTCATGGAATACAGACTCCGTAACGTACCTATTCAAGCGTTGCTCCTCGTCTCGTCTCGTCCTGTCTCGTTCCCAGCTCCTACGTCTCGTCTACTGTCCAGCGTCTACTCCGTGTGCTATGTGTCATCTGGTTATCTTCACTCGTCGACCAGCTCCAACTTCACCACAGTTAAGCTAAACGTTTTTTCCACTCATTGTTTCATTTTATACAAACAGTCAATAAAACGCCCGTTCAGGTTTTCACACTGTATGTATCTGTTTGAGTCTGTCTTCCGTAACAGAAGGTCAGACCATACAATGAACCCGACGGGCCGGGATTCATTACTTGAGCTGGTGGAGCGTCTTCGCCAAGTTTTTACCTCCACCGCACTCCCACTCACGCCAGTCCCATGGCAGCGCCACTGCCCTATGGTGGCGAGGCAGAGAACTGCAACAGTTTCCTTCTCCAGTGCGAACTTCACTTCGAGATGCAGCCTCTCCGGTTCGCGTACATAATTTCACTCCTTACCGACAAAGCACTACAATGGGCCGAAGCTATTTGGCAACAAGATGGCAATGTTGTTCATGATTATCAAGATTTCGTCTCATACTTCCGAGAGGTGTTCACCCAAGCGGCTGATTCATCCACCACTGGAGAAAAACTGTTCAAGCTAAATCAAGGTAACGGCAATATTAATGACTATGTTCTTACTTTCAGAACTCTTGCAGCCTCCAGTGGGTGGAATGAAGCTGCATTACTGACAAAATTCCGAAAGGACTTAACCCACATCTAAGGCTACAGCTCGCGGCACATGACGATTCGGTGGGTTTGGAACAGTTCATGCGAACGTCCATCCGGGTCGCAAATCGCCTACTAGAGTGTTCCGCCGAAACCTCCATGCTCCGAGGATCATCCGCAGTTTTCCACCCACCTGAGGTGAAATCCGCTCCAGAACCCATGCCGTTGGATCAACAGTCTTTTTCCAAGCTCACTACATCTGAACGACAACGCCGGCTGACCCAGGGACTCTGCCTTTACTGTGCAGAGAGAGGGCACGTTCACCTGACGTGTCCTAGACGTCCTTACCATCTCTGTAACCCTATGGCACCATTAACAACCAATGTCACCATTGAAACCGCTGATTCCTCTGTTACAGTAAAGGCTCTCCTGAATTCAGGGTCGGCTGGTAACTTCATCTCCGCTACCGTATGTCAATGACTCCGAATACTCCACTCCATTCAATTCAAGATCTGCTGTGTCACTGGTGCCCCCCCTCGGGGGGATTGGTCCGTCACACAACTCCTCTCTTACATATGCGGATAGGCTGGCTTCACACCGAGCACATCAAGTTTCTGGTTCTGGAGCGGTCCACCTCCGACATCATTCTTGGGCGACCGTGGCTTGCCGAACATCAGCCCATTATCTCCTGGGACAGTGGAGAAATCTTGAAGTGGGGAGCTGAATGCCTAGAACACTGCATACAGGTTAAACCCCTCCTCTCAGTTAACACAACCTCAGTGGAGAGTCCTGCAGAACAACAGAGTACCACTATCCCCGAACTCTACTCCCCCTTTAATGACGTCTTCTGTCCTCGGTGAGCCACACAGCTGCCACCTCATCGCCCATGGGACTGCGCCATCGACCTTCTTCCTGGTGAACCAGTGCCCAAAGGTAAAATCTATTCACTATCCATTCCTGAACAGAAAGCCATGGAAGAGTACATCGAGGAGGCTCTACACCAAGGTTACATTCGACCATCTACCTCTCCTGCTGCTTCCAGCTCCTTCTTTGTGGCTGAAAAAGACGGGGGCCTTCGCCCCTGTATTGACTATCGTGCTCTAAATAAAATCACAGTTAAATTTAGTTATCCTCTTCCTTTCATCCCAGCTGCCTTGGAACAACTAAGAGGAGCACAGATTTTCACAAAACTGGCTCTCCGGAGCGCCTACAATCTTATCAGAATAAAAGAGAGGGACGAGTGGAAAACTGCCTTCATTACCCCGACGGGACACTATGAATATCGAGTGATGCCTTATGGTCTGGTCAATGCCCCCTCTGTGTTCCAAGGCTATATGAATGAGGTGTTCCGATCATTTCTTAATCGATTCATTCTGGTTTATATTGATGACATTCTGATCTATTCTAGGAATGAATCGGAACACCGCATTCATGTGGCCGAGGTTTTCCGGAGACTCAGACAACACCAACTTTTCCTGAAAGCAGAAAAATGCTCATTCCACCAATCCTCCATACAATTGTTAGGATACCACATCAGCAAAAACGGCATCAAAATGGACGAGAAGAAGGTGGAAGCTATTCGAACCTGGCCCGTTCCTACTACCATCAAACAACTCCAGCGTTTTTTGGGCTTTGCAAATTTTTACAGGAGGTTCATTCGTCAATACAGTTCCATAGTCTCCCACCTTACAGACCTCCTGAAGGGCAAGCCCAAAATCCTCTCCTGGAACCCTGACGCCACTCGAGCCATGGAAACACTTCAAGCAGCATTTACTTCGGCACCCATCCTTGCTCTCCCGGATCCCAATAAACCTTTCCTGGTTGAAGTAGATGCTTCACAATCCAGAGTGGGAGCCGTCCTCTCACCGCAGCAGGGGAATCCTCCTCAGTATCTTCCTTGTGCTTTCTTTTCCCAGAAAATGACTCCAGCTGAACGAAACTATGACATAGGAAATAAAGAACTCCTAGCTATCAAACTGGAATGGAGACATTGGTTGGAGGGAGCTCTACATCCTTTCATACTCTTGACTGATCACCAAAATCTGGAATATCTGCGGGAAGCCAAACGTCTCACTCCCCGACTAGCCAGATGGGCGTTGTTTTTTACCCGATTCCATTTCACAATTTCCTATAGACTCGGGACAAAGAACACCAAAGCTGACGCTCTATCCTGTCTCCATGAATCGGAAGAGACTCAAGAAATGCCTGAGAACATTCTCCCTTCCACCCTATTCATATCTCCGATTAAGTGGGGATTGGAGGAAGAGATTCGTCAAGTCACGATCACCGAGCCCTCTCCACCAGAATGCCCCGCTGATCGGGTCTTTGTTCCCATGACTTCCCTCAGCTAAGGACACTGCCGAAATCCTCTTTAATCACGTTTTCCGAGTTTTCGGCATACCCGAAGACATCGACTCTGATCGAGGACCGCAATTCATCTCCAAGTTCTGGAAGGCCTTCTTCCAACTTGTAGGTTTGACCGTAAGCCTATCTTCTGGGTACCATCCCCAAAGCAACGGGCAAACAGAACGTAAGATCCAGGAGATAGGCCGATATCTCCTTACCTTCTGTCACGACTGCCAGCACTCCTGGAGCCAGTTCATCGCCTGGGCCGAGTATGAACAGAACTCTCTTCGTCAACCTGCTACAGGGCTTACCCTCTTCCAGTGCATATTCGGTTACCAGCCACCTCTTTTCCCATGGAACAGAACACCATCTGAAGTACCTTCAGTGAACCACTGGTTCCAAGAGAGTGAGAGGGTTTGGGACTCAGCTCACCAACAGCTACAACGTGCAGTTCGGAGACAACGCATTGTCGCTGACGTGAGGAGAGCGGATATTCCAACTTTCCGACCTGGACAACGAGTCTGGCTCTCCACACGCAACATCCGTCTTCGACTGCCCTGCAAAAAGCTGAGTCCCAGATTCATTGGCCCCTTCACCATCCTCTCACAGATCAACCCCGTCACGTACAAGTTAAGTTTACACATACAATATTCACCCTACATTTCACGTGTCACTCCTAAAATCCTATCATTCACCTGTTTTCCCTGTTTACACAGAGCCTGGTCCCGAAGATGAGCCCCCCCCCTGGCGCTGGACCTGGAAGATGGAACGATCTACGCCATGCGGGAGATCCTGAGGTCCCGTCGTCGAGGTGGCCGGCTCGAGTATCTCGTGGACTGGGAGGGGTACGGCCCTGAGGAGAGGAGTTGGGTCCCACGAGAAGACATCCTCGACCCAAACTTCCTCGAGGTTATACAAACTGTCAATAAAACGCCCGTTCGAGTTTTCACATTATCTGTATCTCTTTGAGTCTGTCTTCCGTACCACATATGTTACCTACAGTAGGTATTTGTTTCAAAAGTTTTATGTTGTGAAAAAAGTGAGATTGGGAAATTTGTGTTTCTTGTTCCTTAATTTGCTGTTTTGTAAAGATATTTAGTTTTATTAACTTATTTTATTAATTTAATTTATTTTATTATTTGGAAACGTCAGACTTTGTACGTTATTTTATCATTTTGTTCTAAAAATAAATAAATAAATAAATCAGACATTACGATGAAACAGTTACTCAGTACTTAAGTCTTTTCACCAAATACTTTTTTAGTCTTACTTGAGTAATATTTTGGATGACTCAAGAAATATTATTTTAAAGTACAGCTACTCTTACTGCATGTTCTCCCCGTGCTTGGTGGGTTTCCTCCGGGTACTCCGGTTTCCTCCCACAGTCCAAAGACATAGGTTAGGTTGATTGGCATTCCCAAATTGCCGTAAGTGTGTGAATGAGTGTGAGTGTGTGTATGTGTGTGTGTGCCCTGCAATGTATTGGCACCCTGTCCAGGGTGTACCCTGCCTCGTGCCCTAAGCCTCCTGGGATAGGCTCCAGGTTCCTGCAACCCTGAATACAGGATAAAGCGGTATAGAAGATGAGAGAGTGAGTTACTCTTACCTGAGTACAATTTTTGTCTACTCTACCCACCTCTGCTCAAATTAAAGCAGTAAAACTATATAGTTTCAAAAGGCTTTATCCTGAAAATAATGATGAATTGCCTCAACACAATGTAGTCTTGGTGATTTTTAAAAAAAAAAAATTTTATGTATTAGTATTTTCATTGGGGCGTAAAAATGTCCATAGAGACAGAGTTTGAGAAACAGCAGTGGGTTATTAATGCTGTCAGTCATTTACCTGCAGCCTCCTGGTCCAAGGGAGTGGAAGCCAGGCCTGCAGACATCACACTTTACCCCCATCACACTCTGCCTACAGAGACACACACCTTCCTCATCACACTGGAGACTCACAGAGCCTGGAGAAAGGTAGAAAGGGAGAATGTGTTTGAAAATGAGCTACAATAGGTTTACATGTATGTTTACAAATATTTGTATTTTAATATCTGTATTTTATTGATGTACGCAGAAGTCTGACTCTACAGTTTATTGACTGATTTAATATATTTTCATTAAAAACAGTAGTGAATATAAGAAAAGTATAGTATAGTATAGTATTGTATAGTACAGTTTAGAACAGTATAATTAGTATTTTGGTATAGGATATAAAGTTCAGATAATTATTACAATTATTAATTGTTAGTAATTAAAAGTGTTGACCAATATGTGGTTTAGATGGATTGTCTTGGGAGTCGATGTTATTGCTATTTGGTTAGTGCCTACAGCAGAGGTTAAAAGGATATCATTTGAACTCTGTGGGGGCTACTGTTTTCTTAGCTTTCTTCATCTTGATCATTTGCACACATTGTAAAGAAAACATTAATATTTTATTGTTGCAGGGTCATTCTGATAGTTCCATAATAAATTGTGTTTGTTGACAGAACACAACTTTTTCTAGGGGCAAAAAGCTATAAACCAGAGGTTTCTAAAAGGCTACGGTCAGAATAAGCTACAGGAGAAAAAAAAAAAGTAACAGGGACATATAGGTCAGGGGATAGCTTATACTGTGTGTGTGTGTGTGTGTGTGTGTGAGTGTGTGTGGGTGTGTGTTGTGGGATAAAGTGTTCCAGTTAAGATTTTTACATTTTATCCTATGGGAAAATGATGACATTCTTTTTAAAAAAAAAAAAAAAAAACACTGTGCTTCTTTAAAGAAAATATGTCCTTACAGTTATTAAGGTCAAAGGGAAAAAGAAATCCTGTACATTAAAATTTTGTCCAAAAATTTAGACATTGGTGTATTCTGGTGCCATTTTTTTTTTTTTTTTTTTACTTCATTCCTGTGAGATGTTCAGTGGTTTTCTGCTGCACTGCTGTTAAAGGTTGAAATTGCTAATGCAGTTACAAAGGTGTTTTTAATAAGAATATTTTTTAGGAAACTCAAACTTACCATTAAGGGCAATTTGGAAAAGCCAGTTACCCTAATCTGAATATCTTTGGACTGTGGGAAAAAACTGGAGCACCTGGTGGAAATCCACCAAGCACAGAGAGAAGATGCAAACTCCATGCATGCAGAGCCAAGGCAGGAATCGAACCTGGATGCTGGAGGTGCAAAGAGACAGTGCTAACCACTAAGGCACAAATTTCAGTGATCCAACAGAGACTCTTTATTAAAGAGTTCTGATATCATTAATGTGTGTGTGTGTGTCTGTGTGTGTGTCTGTGTGTATGTGTGTGTGAGTGAAAGTCGTCCTACACAGTAGCACCCCTTCTCCTCTTTTTAAAATTTTTTTTTAATTTTTACTTTAGATTTTGTATTAATATTACTTTTATATTTATATAATTACCTGAATATTTTAGATATTTCATCAAAGTTTCCATTATTTCTTGTGTTTCTTGTTTCCATTATTTTCAATGTGAAATTCACATTGATATACAAGTGCTTTGGATTACAAGCACGCTTCAAGAGCGATTTATGCTTACAATCCAAGGTTTAACTGTAATTAGTAATACTGTGTTCTGTTTGTTTGAAACTTGTCATAATTTTAATGGTACTGCTTCCATATAGAAAGGGAAAAAATCACAATAATAATAAAAAATTAAGTGAGGTTTCATGTCTGTTTATTTTGTATTTATATGTCTTTTATAAATATTTTGATTGTTTTCATATGCAAAAACTGATTAAAGTGTTAGAAATTAGAAATTTTAGGTAATATTTTTGGGTCGCTGAAACAAGTTATTTGCAACTGATTAAATTTGTATGGCGAGAGTCTTATATTTATTGATTAAACATTAGTGAAGCATGAATGGAATTATAATGGATCAGTTTTCACTTTATAAATGCAGCCCTGGCCGTATCATAATCATGTGCAATTTTATATTTAGAAGTGGGTTGACTAGCTTGTAATGCTTGCACCTATATCCTATTAGCTAATTATCTCACCTTGAGTTTAGCACAGAATGGCATTGTAACTATAGGCACGGCAGCATTTTAGCAGGACATGAATACAATTATTGCTATTGTTTTATTAAATATTTACTCCTTTATTCATTATCAACCCTATATTCATCCTTTCACTGTCTGTGTGTTCGCATATGTCATCTCACCCATAGTGTTACAACTGCAGTTGTTGCAAGGAAGCAGTGGAGAGGATCTGTAGAAGTTTTCTCTGCATCGTTCGCAATGTGGCCCTGATGTGTTGTCTCTGCAGCCAATACACCGCCCACCACTACCTGTACTGCGGTATTGCTCTGTATCAAACAGGCACTGGTCTGTACGGTCACTGCAGTTACATTCTGGCTCAAATAGAAAATGAGAGGGGGAGAGGAAAAAGAACAGTCAGAAGAAGAAGTGACAGAGAAGGCAAAATATTGGCAAAGGAAAAAGGAGAAACAAAACAGAAGTCTATTGGGAGAAAAATACTGAAAAAGCAATTTCGACTGAATGCTTCATGTCAAACAGCTGGTCCTCAATTTGTCAAAAAAAGATTTATCATGCATCAGCTTCCTTGGCATTATTGGAAATTACCCATTTTATTTCAAATATGGCTTTTTCATCTGCAACAATTGTAGGATTATCAGTCCCTATTGTGTTGTAATGTCTGTGCCTACATTTAAAGAAAGATTATTCTTTGTTACATTGTGGAAGGGTTCATAATCACTGTGCATAACTGCCTATTAAATCATTACAAAACATCATGGTGTATTTTAGATTCACATGAAACTAATGCATTACTAAAAAAACTCTCTAGGGAGGTGCATCTTATTAGCAATTTCGTTTAGAAAGTTAAATTGTGATGAAATACTGCTGTACTGTTTATTCCTCTCAGATTTTGTCACATACACATGAGAGGCAAAATGCAATTTCATAAAAACTGAAGTGCTCTTTATTATATAGGATCCAGGATATTCCAGGATCCAGTATTATTATATAAGAAACCATGCTGGGTTCAATGTCCAATAATAATAATTCAAATCTACAAGTACACAATGAAATGAAATGCAATGAGGAACAGGAGCTAAAACAGAAACAAGAGGGCATATACTGTACAAACTTATCCAAGGCTTAAAATAACACATTAATAATTAACCAGTAATTAACCAGTGACAGGACAGGGTAGAAACTACAGTATAATATACAAAACCAAGTCTGAGGCTCCATTGAGTGCAAACCTGTACCTGTAAATATAATTGCCTCCAAGTAGCAATATAATTTCAGTGGTAACTTTTAATGGCACTAATAACTTATAAATATATACACTTATAATTTTAAGTGGTAAATATAATTGCCTCAGAGAGGCACAGCCCTTTTAAATTTAAATCCTTGGAGATGTTGTGGCATTTTGACATCAGTCATGGCGATGCTAGCCAATCGTGGGCAACTGTGAGCTCACACAAGCATAAGGATTCAATGCTATTTTCTGAGGGTTTTATGCCACTCCTTACTGTGCATGAGCAATCAGCTCAAAAAGATGCGATCGACAGGCTTCAAGGGTCTCAGGATAGCTTCAGAAACACAGGATAGCCCTCGCCCTCCCTGGTTGGTGGTTGGTAATTAGGTTAGCTCATTAGGTTCTTGGTTAGTTAGCCAGTTAGTTTTTGTAAATGTATGTTGTATGTATCACCTTGGTCCTGAAGGAATGTTTTTCGTTTTACTGTATACTTGTCAAGATGAACTAACCTCGGTGACCAGAAGACTTAGCTTTAGCGGTTAGCCCAATGTAGCGTGGATGGTAAACC
>JAQMYJ010000017.1:12838241-12851218 GCA_030014305.1 Clarias laeviceps
GCTCTTTGGTCTTGGCCATAGAGGAGTTTGGAGTGTGACTGTTTGAGGTTGTGGACAGGTGTCTTTTATACTGATAAAAGATGCCATTAATACAGGTCACGAGTGGAGGACAGAGCAGCCTCTTAAAGAAGAAATTACAGGTATGTGAGAGCCAGAAATCTTGCTTGGTTGTAGATAAGAATACTTATTTTACAGAGGAATTTACCAATTAATTCATTAAAAAGTCTACAATGTGATTTTCTGGATTTTTTTTCTTATTTTGTCTCTCATCTTGACGTTTACCTATAATGAAAATTACAGGCCTCTCTCATCTTTTTTACGTGGGAGAACTTGCACAATTGGTGGCTGACTAAATACTTTTTTGCCCCACTGTATAAGAGATTTTCAGGTCATAAGGAAAAGAGTGGTAAAAGGATTCATGATAGGATAAATCTTTGATGTTTTGGCTTGGCTTATTTCATACTACCTTTTTTACATGCAAACTTGAGCTATTATCAAAGCATGTCTCTTTGCTAATAAACAATCTTTACGTTTTTATATCAATAAATTATTATTAAATCAAATAATCTATTACACACATACAAAAAATAATGCTTTTTCACATGTTTTATGAGGTGACATTCCATTCACCAATTGTAATTCACCTGTATTAACTAATTAAAGTACATTATATTCAGCACACACATTTCATAAGGTCAATTTCATGAACTCAATTAACCATTTAATTTCTATGCATTCTATACAAATCTGGCAACCATGGAGGCATGGACTGTGTACAGTACATCCAGTTAAGTTTTATAATATGAGAAACCCAAAAAATTTTGAGCAAGCATATACTACTATTACCATACAACAGACCACTGCAGAGCTACAATTATGTGCATTGGACTACACGCAATCATGTACTGTACATGGGTGCATATAAATATTAATTTTTAGTCATGGTTCAGCAAATGTCCTCTAAATACATATTTCCACTGTAGAGCTCAAAAAGCTGATTATTGTCTCACAAATTTTAAAATTTTTTTTATTCTATTTATTTGAGTACTCTTCTGTTGACCATTAAAATAAAGTGGGTGATTTATACAGACTTAATATTGGGATAGAAATGAAATGCACAGCAATAAAGTTCCCATGACTGCTATTAGTAAATCATAATAAAAAAAAAAACAGTATATTAAAAAGAAATGCAGCAAACATACTGTATCCTTTCTGAATGTAGCTGAGATTTTCAGGCCATACAATGAAATAGTGCAGTATCACAGACATGGCATACTGTACATGACCAACAAGGGAATGATCAATGGTAGAAGATAGATTTAAAAACGAGGAAGATATGCTAACAAGGAAGAGAGTAAATTATAGTAAAAATGAAGGATGAAAAGCAAGAGAGATAAGGTGGAGATTGAAAGCCAAAAAGAGATGCAAGAGCATGTACTTGTACATGTACTACATACTAATTTTTATGAACCACCATTTTCTTCTTGAGATTTCCTGTACACAGAGAAAGACCTAGAAATCTTTTTACCCTTGTCTCATTCTTTCATAAACGTGCATCTGGCTTAAATCCATGCAGGACTTCAAGAAACACTGTTTAAGGAATATGATGGAACATTATATAAGGAATAATACATTATGGACTATGGCGAAAAGATATGCATTGGAGTTAAAGTGGATATTTGTATTTTGTAGAGTCTGCAGTGCATTATTACACTTTTTCTTTAAATTAGGTAATAAATGATGCAGATTTTTACCACATTTTAGTTTAATATGGTGTCATGGGGCATCAATGAGAAAAGTTTCTGTTATCTGTTATAAATTATAACAGCACTAATTGAGTTACTCACTAATCGTGTCTCTCTCTCTCTTAATAATTACAAAAACTCTCAAGTTCTATTTACTGACAAAGTGGAAACTTCTCTCAAGACTTTCCAATGCAAGGAAACTTTAAAAAGAACATCTGGAACTCCTTCCATAAAAGTTAAATAAATGTCTCCTCCAAAAACAATTATAAATTATTAATCTTAGACTATGTTGCGCATCCACCCTATGAGTCCCTGTGCAAGCCACTAATAAACAATAAGGTATTGCAACCATAACATGAGATCTTTCTTTAAACCTAGAATGATAAACAAGTACTGTAAGTGTGCTAACCTGAAGCACTGGGCTCTGGTCAAAGTTGTAAGCACTGGGTCTTCCTTCGAGGGTAGAAAAGGCTACGTTTCCTCCTGTCAGGGGAGAGATGTCACTAAACTCATCGGTACAAAGTGCCATTCTCTCTTCTTCTCCAGGTCGAATGAAGCCCTTGGAATCCTTCCCATAGGTCTTACGACAAGACGCACTATAGTACTGGTATGGCTGCCAAGGTGCTGTCTCATTTGTACGCTTGTAAATGGCAAAGCTCTCGGGGCGGCTGGTGTAGAACTTCAACCGAACGTATGTGATCTCATAGGCTTTACCTGTAAAGAGCAAACAGTTTATTCAGAGGATTCAAGGAGGATATAATTCTGCAGTCACTTTAAATCAAACAAGTTACCACTGCCTCTATCTCTAGTGCTAGTGCTATCTCTTTATTGCTCTATAGTACTCTTAATTTGATTGCCTATGGTGACTGATTTTTATTACCTGTAAACCATTTTCAGTTCTAATGAAATCAATGAAGCAAAGTGCTTATTTAGCTTTTACAATCCAACAAAACTGTGTAATTACATAATTAGCCCAGAGCAATATTTGACTTATGCCGGCAAGTCATGTTCTTTACTAAGAACAGAAATAGTACAAGATTCTTTAAAAATTAGGTAAACAAAGAAATACCCATGCCTAGAAATATTTAATTGTACCTGGTGACATTTAATGCAGTGTACAGTATTATATGTGAGAGGTCTATTAGAAGTTTTCAAGCACACATATTAAGCTCCCCTGCACAAACTGAATCTTCAAATTGAAGTCAATTGATGTAAACTAAACTACAAGGCTAAATGTATTTGGACACCCCTCCTAATTAGGGATGATTATCAAGCAAATAGCATGTCCTGAAATATACAGTAGCGCTATTCTGGAGTTAATTTGGTTGTATTACTCTTGTGAAAAAAAAGTGGTTGTGTGTTACATGGACATTGCTAGGACAGTTAGAATGTTGTTTAAAAGGATAAAAATATTAATGTAATTAATAAAAATAATTCATGGCCTTAAACATAAGAGATAACATTATACGGGATTTTGCTTTTTCTCTTATATATTGTTTTTCATCAATGTCATTTCAATGCGAAATATTGAGGATTAAATGGGAAAATTATTTGCCTGTCCTCCCAACCATGACGGAATCAGTATTTTTTTTCCCCTCCATGATGAGCAATGCAAATGGAAAACATATACAAAACAAGCTCATCCAAAGGACTCACATTACCCAGAGTAAAACATCCAAACTTGAATTCAACGATACAGACAACTGTTGCCTATGCATCTTGGGGAGGACTGATGATTAATACCATGACACTTGTCTTTGCCAACCAGTTCACTCATTTTGGACAGTGGTGGCAGAGAAACTCTCTCTACTATTCTGAGATGTACAGTAGAATGCACCCATGTCCATCACCCAAGTCTTGTTAATATTACAGAACTCTTCCAATTAAATATAGAAACCCGTGCTATACTCACAATATGAATAGCACTTATATCTTTTATTTATCTGTAAAGCTCATCTGTCAACTCAGCACCCAAATTTATGTGTTAAATATGTGTGTACTGTATAATTGCTATGTTTTTTTCTCTCTCATAATTTTTCTCCTTTTCTTTCCCAACTTTAATCTCCAATCTCTTCCTGATGAGCAAACGTGTATGCATTTGTGTAATGGTGTGGAGGTGTTGTTGTGTGAGGGGTCAGGCAGATGTGTGCCCTGGGCTTTTGTTGGTGCTCGTATTGAGGTGTGGTCGGAAGAATAGGTCTCTTTGGCCTTGGTCATGGCATGGGTGCTTGTACCAGATTGGCTGGTTTTGGTTTCTTGCTAGCTGCAGCATAATGTGGTCTTCTACTGTTGATGTTGACCCATCCACCTTACTTTTTGGGTGTTGTGTATTCTGAGACAAGCCCAGAAGAGTTGGATCATTTCGATGTGATCTCTCAAATGGTATTCTAGCCTGCAGTCCTTCCCTTCACAGGATGTGTGTGCAGGCTAAGGGGAATAGCCTTTTTCTGGGACATCTGGCTGACCTGGCTGGTGGTACATTTACAGTAAATGCTGCTGCCTTGAGGGCTAATTCTCATTGGCATCATTATCAACACATACTCATTGTGGAGGAAAGCATAAATGCATTTTGGAAGCCACTGAGTTTCAATTGACATGAAATTCTCTTCTCCATTTGGTTCAGTGCTTTATTTTGTGGGTTTGTATCTCCCCTGACATCATTTTTGGAGGGTCATGTAGGTCACATCAGTAGTATTACAAATTAACAGGATTATGACTCACTCTTCTCTTAACCTTTAAAAATGCCATGAATTAAATTTTATACGTTCACAGCAGACACCTAAAATAACAAAATTCTGTATCACAAAAAAAAAAAAAAAATCATAAGGATGTGAAGACACGGGCCACAGAAAACAAGAACTTGTACTGAACTGTCTGTACAAGATCTGTCTTATTATGTTTCAGATTTTAGTCATAAAACTCACACTTAAGTTCAGCACAATTAATTTTGTAATTTAGTCCTCTAACTAGAACCCTGTACATGTCACCTTATAAATAAATCTCTTACATGATTTACAGATTATCTGAACCTTTATTGTTTTTATAGTTACCCGTCAAACACATTTTGGTTTTATTCTCCCAGGCTTCACATAATGTTATTGTTATCCATGTAAAAACCTTAAATAAAATATGTAGGGTGGGCAGAACAGATCTTCAGGGAGGTGCTACAGATTGGAAAGGAATGCAGATCATGGTGACTGTTGAGCAGCCTGATGTTTGTAGCCACATTTCAGGAGATTTAACCATGCAGGAATGTTGGTGGGATCCAAAGCCTGAGACATATTGCCTTTGTTAAAATTTATGAGTACTTCCAGTGGTACAAATGGCATACTATTTACCTCACTCACTCACTCACTCACTTATCGTCTATACCACTTTATCCTGTATACAGGGTTGTGGGGGGCCTGGAGCCTATCGCAGGGCACGAGGCAGGGTACACCCTGGACAGGGTGCCAATCCATCGCAAGGCACACACATGCACACTCCCACACACTCTATGGGCAATTTGGGAGCGCCAATTAGCTAATATGCATGTCTTTGGATTGTGGGAGGAAACAAGAGTAAGAAACCCACCAAGCGCAGGGAAAACATACAAACTCCATGCACACAGAGACAGTACTAAACACTAAGCCACCGTGCCGCCGGTCTATTTACATTAAAAGACATCTAATTGTCAAGTTATTTTGTAAATTACGTCAGTTGCATAATATGTAAATAAAAGAGAAAGAACACACATATGGAAAATTACATCCATTGCTGGGGTCATAACAAAGGCAGGCAGCAACATACACAAGAGCTCCTTTCACACAAATTGGGCCGTTATTGTGCATCTGTATTCTCTAATGGAAAGAACAAAGACAGGGTTGGGGGACATAGCTGTCATTGCCTTTAAGCCAGGCCACTCTTATACAGAGTAGATCATATGCTCCCACTGCACCTGATGATTATTAAAGCCATAGTGGATCAAAAACATTTAACCGAAGGATTGATTGATCAGCAGTGCAAGTAATCTTTTTTTTTCAGTTCACATTAAAAAAGTATTTAAATGTTTCAAAGAGCAATTGACAGCACTGGGCTCCCTGTAGCATTAAAATTCAATGTAAGATGTAAGAACAACATTTTTCAGGCAAATCCCACCTTTTCTGTTATTATTGGTTACAGGAATCTGGTTGCATGTGTGATTGGCTAGACCATGACAGGCTGTCCTAGAGTGCAAAGGCAGATATAAAGGCGGCAGTTTTTTAGCCCAGTTAAGAGAGCAGAGTGCTGCATTTGGTGGGTTTTTTAAATGTGCATGGCAATCAAAAGCACCTCACCACTCCACCGTTCATCTGCCCTTTTTTTAAATTAAAGCAACTGTATGCATGGATTTGACACGTTTTATACGCCATCCTCGAAATCTTTAATGTTGTGTTGAACATCACACTTCTTCTATTTGCAGACGGCTGATAAGCTCCTTAAAAGCTTTGGACTACTGTCCCTGTCCCATTATACAATTATACATTACATTACTGGCTGGACTAACATGTTTACATGTTTATAAACTCCAATTTCAGTCTAGCTAACACAGTTAGCATGGACTAACTAATGTCATGTAAACATACTGGCTGTGTGAATTACATGGGCATACTGCTAATTGAGGGGAACTTTTTTATCATATCTTTGTGAAACAGATTTTAACAACATGAAAGCATTTCTTAAATATTTGAGAAAGCATATCTTAAATATATTTGCAAGGTTAATGATCGCAAGCACACTGGATTGTGATCATATAATAATAATAGTCAAAAGTTGTCAAAAGTTGACAGAACAAAAAGCTCACATTTTTGGAAATACAAGACACAAATGAGTGGATACAGACAGACTAAAACATGAATACAGTCCTGAAGGTCATCTTTGACAGTGCTGTAAAAAGTGAAAAAAAGGTGTTGTTGCATATTTGTTACATTTAAATGGATCAGATCATCTAACTAATTTTAATATTACACAAAGATAACCTGGGGAACTACAAAAGGCCATTATTAAAGGGTGAAAAAAGCTGTCCAAACCTACCTCATATATTATTATTATTATTATTATTATTATTATTATTTTCCCCCTGCTACCAACATCTAAAATAGCCACCATATGAAGACATAGCCTACTCTACAAAGAATAAAAAATAAAAGTGAATAAAAAATATATATATAATTTCAAGTTAGATTGTCACCAGGTGTTCTGCTGCCTTTCACTGTACTAAGTATCTGGGTTGACTATTTGCCAGGCATCTCTCATGCTAACATGCTCTTCCATCTCTTATGCACCAACATAAATTGCCCAATGACTTGTTGGAGAAGCAGGAAGGCCTGTGCCATAAAGAAATGCATTCAGGTACACATAGCACATTCAGGAGAGTTTACAGGACATTGTAAATAGAGACATACCAGATTGAGACATGACATTTATACTCTAATAATAAATCAATAATTAAACCTAACAGTATAATCCATGGCTAAAATTCATATAAAATTTTCTACCATGGATTATACGATTGCATTTCTTGTGTAAATGATTTTACTAATTATTTACAAATAAATAGCCGAAATGTGCGTGCCTGCATGTTATGATTACAACATCTACCACTTGAAGTCTAAACACTAGTGTGTTACTACAGAAGGATGTCTAATTCTTGTTTATGATTCAGTAGACTAAACTATCTTGTACGTGCAATGAACTTGAGGAACTCAAGTCCTATATGTCTATGTGTCTTAATTAAGTACTCTCATCCAGACATAGGATTTCTATGATTGTCACATCCTGGAAAATAATTATTTGAATACATAACCATCCAAACCTCATTCCTGTCTGCCACTATGGGAAGCTTTAATCATCATCAAATAAAATTTGACTAAGCTCCATCTGAAGGTAGAGTTTCACATCTTCCTCTGCAGACATATTATGAATACTTATATATATTTCAAAGACATTTATACACAGAGGTGCCAACATCACTAACAAGAACATCAGGCATATCATGGGGCGGGGGTGGGGGTGTTGGGGGTGAACTGAGACTGTAATAAAAACTAAAAAAAAATGGTCATTATATTTTTATTACTAAATTAAAGGGGAAAATATTGAAAGAAATTAATCGTGTCAATCTAAACAATAACTATACATGGTATACAAATAATTATGTATTTTGTGTAAATTGAGACTGCATACTAAAATTAGTAATAAAATTACTAAAAAGTAATAAAACAGCATATGCTACCCACTTTATCTAGCTAAAATATTCCTCCACATGAATTATCACCACTTCCATTTCTTTTACTCAACAGACTATGGACTACACTTACTATTACTGGCTCAGAAGATTAAAGTTTGCCTATATAAATTTTACAGGAACCAACAACTGAAGCAAAGTCATCTTGACCAATCCACATCCTTTACCCTTCAGTAAACTGGAATCATAATTCATAAATGTTTTGGTTCAACATTGAATTTTGGCACATCAGCTATACTTTTAGAGATTGGTGAGATTCTCAAAAAAAAAAAAAAAGTGAATTTTCTGTATTCCCTGAACAAACTCTCCTGAGACGATGTCTGTGGAGCTTTACACTCTCAGGGTTGCATAACAAGATACTTCTTTGTGTGAAACTTTCAAAAGCACTGCATGGCATCTGTCTCTCATATTGGTTTCTAGAAGGTCGTTGAGGGAAAACTACAATGAAAACCAGATGGGTGAGGTATTCTTTAAAAGTGTGTCTGTGTGTGTCTGTCTGTGTGTGAGTGTGTGTCTGTGTGTGTGTGGGAAAGACCTGACCTGAAATCTATGCAAGGGGACCTCTACAGCTTTTTGTGTTTGTCTTCTTCTTCGTAGTGTTTTGTTTACCATCTGTGACACACATGTGTGTGTTGATGCATGTCTGAGCCTAGGAAGTAATTTGTTTGGTTTGGAGGCTAAAGAGCTGAACACAGACCCCTGACTAGAAGCCATCCGGTGTTTGAAGGAAAAAGTAGAAACTAAGATGAAAGAGACAGACATAATAGACTTCCTTTTATGATTTTCTGTTCAAAGGTTCATGTCTTGGCACCAGGGCTGTTGGTTCAGTAAGTACACCTTACATCAATAGGGGCCTGCTGCCACATGGTATTGCTCGTTTAAAGACAATGTTATACTATTCAGGATTTATCGAACAATTGACATTTAACTCTCTGAGAGCTCATTTTTACAACCTTTTTCACAGTAAAAGTAAAGCACACCTTTAATTTTACAACATCAGAATTCCAAGTCTTATACTTTTATACTTTTATTTTAATTTATGTCTGTAGAAGATATTTGGAAATTAATATCAAGCCCAGCCATCAAATGTTATCTACTGTAAGGTAATGAGGTAGAATTCAGGCCCAGTTAGTATGTGCACTTATTATCTAAAAGAATTAAAGAGAAATATACAGAGCATTGCACCAGTAATTTGGGCATGTCAAAATTTTCAAAACTATTTAAGGTATTGACTTTATAGTATATATTTGGGGAACAGCAATGATTTATAATCTGACTACAGTGCTAAATCCATTAGGTATCTAAATACAAATCTATATTTGGATTTCTGCAACATTGCTTTGTGACAATGTTCATCGCCAGTCCTATCTCAATCAATGGGGTCTATATAATATTATATATAAACTATATTGGTTATACAGTATATATAGTTTTACGAATCATATACTGTATGGTGCACAGATTATAGTTTGGGACTCAGTGGACCAGGATGAAACACAATTTTAAGTTTTATAATTTTATGTTTAAAATAATTTTAGAATAAATACAACACTTATTACTAATTTGGAACCTTCCTAAGTTCCTGCATATTCTAGCTTTTGCTGTCTGCCATGACTCTGTCTTCACCATGTAGATCACGCTTGGTGCACATCAAGAAAAAAATTACAATGTAAATAGCATATGTGTATAGTAAGGGACGTAAGAGCATTTGCACATGCACAATGTATTAATATTTGAATTAATATGTGTAGACAAATACATAACGTGTCTGAAGGAAATATTACATTACATTACACAAATTCTAAAATAGAGTTACTCTAGGCAAAATGTTACTCCAGTAAAAGTCCTCTATTTGCATTTCCACTTGGCACACAGATTTGTTAATAGAAGGTAATTTACTTACTGTAGTCTGACACTGATAAATATTATCATGAGCAGTCAACATGCAGGTGAGTCATTGATATTAGGATGATTTAATGGCTGTGAAACAAGATGATGTTCTGCACATGGCTACCATGCTTTCTCTAGATAAAAGCAATAATAATAATAATAATAATAATAATAATAATAATAATAATAATAATAAAATATCAATAATTTTTTACCAAATATATACCCCCACTCTTTGATGAAAAAAGGTTCATGTGCTTGGTATGCAATAGATGTACTGAGATTCTGGATTGTTTGATAAAAATCCAGCATTTCAGTACATCTTAATTTAGCAGAGGTTATGATCAAAGACAGTGGAAGACTTTGTAGCTATCTCAGTTGGATAAATTAGATCTGAACTCATTAGACCTGACAATGTTTTAGCATCATCAGCTGCATGCAAAACTAGTGCAACTAGATTTTATTTACCCACATCAAATGTTTACCATTTCGTGAGCATTCAACCAATACAGTTTTAAAACAACAAAATAAGTTGAACTAGATAGTTAACTAATGGCAATACATAAAACATTAAACTCTAAGTGATTGAAAGCTGCAGCCTGTATTGCTGATTTTGTACTTTTTGTGCAGTTTTTTTTGTGTTGTAATGCATTCCTTTCCTATTACTTAGCTAATTACCTGGAGAGGCACACAACACAGCGGTAAAAAGTATTTATTTAAGATTTTGCTGCTAATATTGCAAGCTAACATTAAATTATCCATTAAAGAAAATAACCACTAGCACAATAATGGGTTTACCTCTATGTTTGTTTAAGCTTAATGGAGAATGGCTTTATGGAGGCATGTCAAAAAAGCATTTGAAAATAAACAATTCTTCTGTTCTCAAAAAAAGAAAAAAAAGTGAAAAAAGGACATCGGTGTTGAAGTAGCAAGTTAGATTGAAGACTCAATATGCTTAATATTATAGACTGTTGTATTGATCTTATAGTAAAATTCTATGGTGGCTTGATAGGTAGATGTATCTAGCAAAGCAGCCAAAATAAAGATGGTGCTATACCCTGTCTGGTGTCTTTTTTCCACTCCTAAGTAAAAAGGAATTATAGATGTTATGTAATGTAGTAAAACAAAAATGAAAATAATTACAAAAAGAAGCATTCAAGCTAGTTTAAATTGAGTCAGACAGTTTAGTGTAGGATAAACAGAATGACTAAATTAAAGGGTTTTGCTGTGTGACCACTCTTCACAAAATCCCATGGAATGGCTCATTTGGTTAGCAAATATATTTCTTGTTTATTGATCTTGCAAAATAAAAGCTTTAGCCAATATGACAATGTGGCTATTATATTCATTACTTCCTATACTATCATGATGTCAAGTGCACAGTGCACTGGAAATCAATCAACATAATTATCAAACCAAAACTCAGTTCTTGCTCAAACATAGAAAGAATATCAAACACTCTCACCCAAGTGTAATGTTAGATTCACAGAGTTGGGGTACTGCACTCCATAGAACATCGATTGGCTTTGCCACCATGTAGGTTCCTCATCGCTGTGGAAGTCGTTCAGGTAGGTGGCATTGTGGTTTGTCATAAGGTCTAAAGCATCACAATGGCGACAGGAACGCGTAGACCCTGTCTGCATGCAGTAGTCCTCAGGCGGAGAGCCACACATGTTTGAAACAATTATGGTACGATTGAAGGCGGCATTCTCAAATTTAGGCATACAAACACTTGGCGTGCCTTCCTCATTGTGGCAGGAGTCCATCCCAGCAAAAACATATAAATATGAGTGAAATAAAAGAAAAAATATGTAGACGACAGAGGAAAATGTAGTAGAAAACATGGTTTATGTTGCAGTAAAAGTGGTTAAATAAGGTAAATTACTATAGTGAGACAATTTAGTGGACACAAGAAATAGAGATAGGAAAGGTAAAGCCTGCCTCAGAAACATGAAAATAAATGTATGATTATTAACACCATATTTAT
This sequence comes from Clarias laeviceps, assembly GCA_030014305.1. Taxonomy (NCBI): domain Eukaryota; kingdom Metazoa; phylum Chordata; class Actinopteri; order Siluriformes; family Clariidae; genus Clarias; species Clarias laeviceps. The sequence continues at coordinate 12,850,126 of JAQMYJ010000017.1, forward strand.
TAATACAAACACACATTTAGATATATTCACATGCATGCTTCAGCATTTAACCACAATGTTAATATCAGTGGCAAGACTAAATAATATGCATTACATAGAAATGAGCAGTGCCATGCAGTTAAACAAACTGTTTTTTTTTTATTTTTTTTTAGAAATATAAAAGAAGCTTCAAAGACTCACATGCATGTTATATAAACATGAAAAGATGTTAGAAGTTTTGAATGTTTCCCTTCCAAGTTTTGAATGTTTCCCTTGTTCTCATGTGGAGCAATCCTCATTCCTTCCTTTTTCCTGAAGACTCAAAAAACATGTTTCCCATCTACAACATTCAGTGGGACGAGCACACACACACACACACACACACACACACACACACACAGATCAAAAGGAAGGGCAAATTAGGCAAGAGTCAGTATGATGGGGGTGTAGACGAAAAGAGGAGGAGTAAAATAAGATGAAAAATGGGGGTAAAAGGGCTAGGGAAGGCAGCGCCTCCTTTTTTGATGTGGTAGTATTGCAGTTTATGTTTTTGTAATACATATTATTATTATTATTTTATTATTTTTTTTTAAATCAAATTTGATGCCTCTCTGCTTGTTGCCATTCTTTAAGCATTTGTGAACATAGCAATCACATTCAGGTGCATTGTACGACAGAATAATGAGTTGGTCTCAGTCTGCTTCCAGGTGAAATCTTAACATACACTGTTTGGCCAAAAATAAAAATCACACTGTCACATTTCATTCAATCACCATTAGCTTTGATTACAGCACACAGTGTGGTAGCCATTTACTGTTTAAAAAATTATTCAAAAATCCACTGTTTCACAGATCTTGGAATAGGCCTGGAAAATGCCCTCAGAGAATAAAAACTCAATTGATGTGATCACATGGTTATTTTGTATGTTCAAGTCATTAACTGATTTCATTTCAATGCCACATAACATTGCTGAGCCTAGACTTGACCAACTGAAGGAACCCCTGACCATAACACTGCTTCCAGCATTTGTACAGTGAGACCTACACTACCGTTCAAAAGTTTGGGGTCACTTGCAAATTTCTTTGTTTTTGTTTAGTGATTTATTTTCTACATT
>JAQMYJ010000017.1:12896993-12917476 GCA_030014305.1 Clarias laeviceps
CAGCTGAAGTTTCTGTCTATTTCTTTGTTATATTACACAATTATATTCCACGTTTTCACACAGTTTAAAATAGAACCTTAGACTGGGACAACAGTCATTGTGTTTTTTGGGCATTTACTTATGCACAGCTGTGTTAGGTTCCCACATAAGCATGTCAATTTGGTTGAGATCTGACTTTTATTCCAAAACCTTGGTTCTTCAATTTTTCATCTGTTCTGATGTAGTTTTACTAGTGTGCTTCGGAGAATTGTCCTGTTGCATGAGCAATGTTTTAATGGTTGGACCGATGACCTCACATTTACCTCGAGAATATTCTGGTATACAGTACAGAGAAGTTTATGGTGAATTCAGGGACTGATGTGCCAAGGTCCCATGGTTGCAAAAAATAAGCACCCATTCATTGCCATGCTTTACAATGAATATGGTGTTTCTCCTAAAATTCTGTTTGGTTTTTGCCAAACATGGTGCTGGGTATTAAGGCTAATCAACTTTCTTTTGGTCTCATCTGTCATTCCAGAAACCTTGTGTTTTGTTCAGGCAGAAGAGGTTTCTCCTGGCAACCCCTCCAAACAAACTGTACTGTAAACAAAATTGACTTAATCCTGTTATTGACTTTTTATGATCTTGGTGTAAATGTGCTGGGCTGTCCACAAATCTTTCTCACTGTCGAATGTTGAACCCCAAACTGTTTGGAAATGGTTTTATAAACTTTTCCATATTGATGTGCAGCAACAATTACTTCTCTAAGACCATTGCTTATATATTTCCCTCTTGACAGTGTGTTAATACACACCTGAATGCTCCAGACCAGCAAACTGCCAAAACCTCTGCTTATATTGAGGACTGCACACCGGCTAATGAACAATTAATCAAGGGTTGATGATTAGCAGCACCTAGCTGCAACTTATCCTCTCAAGTAGTAAGTGTTTACTTAGTATTGCCTTTTTTTTTTTTTTTTTTTTTCTGGTAGCTTAAAAAACCTAAATGTTGTTTGTATGAGGTTGTAATTGTCTAATACTAAGGCCCCCTATCGGATGATGTTTATGTTGAGTCAGGGTTGTAAGGGCTCCTTGCTTGCACATGCCACAAACTTCTATTGGAAATCCATTGGATTGAGGTCAGGGCCACTCCATTACCTTAACTTTATTGTCCTTAAGACATTTTGCCACTACCTTGGAAGCATGCTTGGGATCATTGTCAATTTGGTTAGACACATTTGTGACTAAACTTTAACTTAATAGCTTAAGATGCTGCTTTACTAAAGGGACACTGCAAAAGACATCAATTATTTGCTTTACTGCAAAGGACATGCATTTATAGTAGTTTTAGTAGATTTTTAGTTTTTAAAACTTAAATAAGCTTTTACGCAGTTTAGACCATTCACACAGATATAGATATTATTTGGAATAATGTCCTCTGTAATAAAGCATACTGTCCAGCTCCTGAGTGGCATAGTGTATTTGTATCTAAGTGCTCACCCTATCATACAGAAATTGCTAGTTCCATTTCCAGGTGAGGCAACAGCCATCCGTAGCCAGGAGCCTAGTGACAGCAGATTGGTCATGCTCTCTCAGAGGTATGGCATAATTGCACTCCCACATCAATCATAGTGATACTAGCCACTTGTGGGCATGTGTGAGCTAATGCAAAGGATTTGATAGCGTTGCAGTAGGATGTTACTCCGATCCCTAAGGGTGCATGAGTGACCGTTTGAAAAAGATGGGGTCGCTGGCTTCATGTGTGTCAGAAGTGTGTTAGCCTATGCTTATGTAGTTGTCCACAACTCCATCCTTCTCACCCATGGCACTGGAGGAAAAAAACTTGTAATTCACTTGTCATAAATGATATTAATAATAATAAAAAATAATTCATTTAAGTTTTGTTTTATTAATAAACTCCTCTGTGATGTTGCTGATTGTCATCTCTTCTTTGTTTTTCAGTGAGTTTTTTTTTTTTTTACAGTTAATGAAACCCTAAATGTTCTGTAGTTAATATGTGGTGAAACATGGTATTGCAGCCCAAGTTGCCTTCTCTTTCTAAAAAAAATCAACACATTAACACATCAGAAAATGCTATATTCATAGATTTGTCACATGATATCACACAATTTGATATGTGATCAAGCTCACCCACTCACTCATCTTCTATACCAGGGTCGCGGGGACCTATCCCAGGAGGCATAGGGTACGAGGCACGGTACACCCTGGACAGGGTGCCAATCCATCATAGGGCATACACGCTACAGGGAATTTGGGAACAGCAATTAGTTTAACCTGCATATCTTTGGACTATGGGAGGAAACCGGAGTACCCGGAAGAAACCCTCCAAGCATGCGGGGGACCCGCAAACTCCATGCACACAGAGAAAGGAATCGAACCCGGACCCTGGAGGTGCAAGGCGACAGTGCTAACCACTACACCACCGTGCCACCTGTGATCAAGCTACCCTCGGTTTAAAAAAAAAGCAAAAAAATCCCCAATGGATTATCCAATCAGGTTAGGATCCTGAAAACTGTAAAGCTAAAAGCCCTTCTACATAACCGTTAACAAATACTTATGGAATTTAAAGGTGTTTCCATAATAAAAAAGATGAAATAATTATCATAATAATCATAATAATAATAACATTTTAAATTCAATTACAACTAGAGCAGCAACTAAAAATTCAAAACCAGAGCTGCCTATGGACAGGAAAGTAGGAGAGATTTGGAATTTCAGTGAGCAAAAAGATGTCCTACTAAAGGGTACTGCTAAACTTATCCTAACGTTTATCCTGCTCATTGTCCCTTGTTCACCTGGATTAGCTCCATATGTTAATTAACTGTAGTGGTCATTTTATTACAACACAAAAAATAAAAATATGGTTTTTATAACCGGGTTTACAAGTCATGTGTTTAATACACATAGTTTGTATGTACTATGAATGTAAATAAACAGATTTAGACAGATTTCTGATTTAGTTTGTAATTTATGTCATTTGTATTTGGGAGAGAGTTGCTTAACTTAAATATTGAGAATTCTGTGAGTGGGTGTGTTGGTAAACATAAACTTCGGCAGTAGAGTGTGTGCACACGTGCATATGTGTAGCAGCAGGTTTTGGATAACAGGCATCTGCATAATGCATTTTTATGTCTGTTTATACTGTACCATGCACTCAACAAGTTTATCTGGTTACATTTCGCAGTGACCATCATGTTGTGTTCCGGTCAAATCTGACCCGATTTACAAGTTTCCTCTCTAAAAAAGTGTAGTAAATTTTATCAATTTATCATGAGGTGCAGTGCCTTTGTTCACACATGGCATTTGAACACAAAATAAATTAAAGAAATTTTTATAAAAATGTGCGAACTTTTATACACTCATGGTGGTCAAAAATAACCGGTCATTGGAAATTAATGGGTAAGACAGCAATTAATGTATAAAACAGAGTTCAACACTCCTTTCCTACACCTAAACATGCAGGTGCCTGTGAGCACAAACACACACACACAAACTTCTTATACCCCTTTTTGGCTTCCATGGCAAACCACACGGGAACCTACTGACAACTTAATTTTTACCACACCTGTTGAAAAACAAAACTGCATTGTCAACAATCATACAACTTTCATGCAGTTCTGGTATATAAAGCTTTTTGAGGCCTTACAATTCAGTATTTAGCAGCATGATGGCCAAGAGATATACTTCACGTGAAGCTGTGGAATTATATTTGACAATGATTGTGATCAGGAGGAGAGAAGCCAGGTTGACAGTGAGGAGGGTTTACAGGAGGAAGAGTCAGAGGTTGAAGATGACACAGAGTATAACCCAAGGAGAAAGACTCGGACACTGATGAGGAAGAAGACCCAGCTGAAGTTCAGATCTCCTTTTATTCAAAAATGGAATCAAATCCTAACCCTAACCTTATATGCCATATCCTGAGTGGATGACATCGAGTCCTGTTTTCAACTTTTCCTCACGAACTCCATTGTGACCAGAGGAGGGTAGTAACGATTTACATTTACTTGAGTAACTTTTTGAAAGAAATTTACTTCTATGAGTAGTTTTTCTGCACAATACAGTAACAATAACCACATGTAGTCACATGCCCACACACAAACTGGTGGCATAGCGGGAAAAAATCTTCAGTCGCGGTAGACAGGGAACGAAAACATAAAATTAGCAGAGGCATCTGTCTCCAATGCTAAAACAGACGAACACTAGTGTTAATTTAGTCAAAAAAAATTATGACGAGAATTCATTGACAATCTTTTTTCCAGACGAGGCGAGGCGTCATGGATATCAATGATCAGTGACAGTGACAAAATCTGCATGCAATATTGTTGACAAAAAAGACGAAACTAACGTGTTTTAAAAAAAATTTAACTAATAAAGTCTTTATTTTCATTAATATTTAATTTTTCACACAATCCGCTGTGATAGGGTGCTCATTCATTATTGCACGAGCAACAGTATTTCCCTGGTCTCAGTGCGCGGCATATCAGGAGTAGTTTGTGCGTGCAGTAATAGGATGTTACAAGCTCAGTCATCTTTAACTTGTCGTCATCACAGCAGTATTACTCGAGTGAAAGAGAAGAGACGATATTTGGGCCCATTTTTATGAGGCGGCATGTACTGCTTAAATCAAATTTCACTCATGCACACACATGAAACACTGGCACACACATATATGAAATAGTCACAAATATATACTACTAACTGCTAAAACATTTTGGATGACTACTTTTTACTTCTACTTGAGTAATATTATTTTGAAGAACAGCTACTCTACTCTTACTTGAGTAAACAGCTGGAAAGAGATAGACCCATTAAACATTGAAGCCTATGTGGGTGTGTTGATTTTGTGTGGTGTCTACAGATCCTGCAACGAATATGCATCCAGCTTACGGCAATTTTTTCACAATACAATGTCTTTACAGACCTTCCATACTGTATGCTGTCACGTGTGATTTGCTTTGATGACCACCACACGAAGCAGCCTGAATTCAACGAGACAAGCTGGGAAGTTTGGCAGAAGTGGACGGAGCACCTCCCACTCATTTACAAACTGTAATGAGCATGTCGACGGTTTTAGGTTGTCTTGCCCATTTAAAGATATGGACAGCATGTGATTGTAAAGACATGTTATGCCTGGAACATGCAAGTGTACACAAGCAAACTGGCTGATGGTGTTCCTGAGAAAAATCAGGGGAAGTTGGGGGTCCTAGAAATGACAGCAGGGCTACTTTAAAATTGTAAATATGTTAATACAGTGTATTGGTCAAGCATTATATTTGTAATATTGTTATGTTTACCCTGTGTACATTGTTTTGTTTTCAATAAATAAATCATACCGGTCAGTTTTGACCAGGAACACAAACTTTATTTTGTGCCACAGTTAAAAAAAATGTACTCGTTTCAAAAAAGTGACTTTGTTAAACATTTCAGTGAAGTACTCTGTGATAAATAGTGATGTACTGTATAACTTAGTATTTGTTATAGTCAAATAGTCAAAATAATATATAAATTCTATTTTTCCCCCTAAAACAAGTGGTATGAGCTCAGGTAAATGAGGCCTGCAGGACATATACAGCAAATACAAGTTCAAAACTTGTAATGTTCACAAGAGCTCAAGTTGATAAAAAGATCTAATACAACATTAGATGATAATATATGTATTATTGTGGTTTTATAATGAAATAAAATGATCCAGTCAAAAGTAACCAGGAACATTATGAGTGTGAGCCAAAAACGAACACAACATGATGGTTAAATTGATGATGTATGAGGCGCACACACACACACACACACACACACACACACACACACACACACACAGAGACACACACAGAGACACACACAGTGATAAAATAAAAAAAGGACATAGAGGGCATCTCAGCTGACTTCCTCAAAAAAATTTCCCTATGCCACGCCACAGACAGGGAGCAGAGTCAATGGCTCTGTCAAACATCAACCATTGTACAAAATAATTAAAATAATTACAGAAAATAAATTTGTAATTTTGCTTACACTTGATTTTACAGAGATTATAGCAATATTTTATGGTATTTTGATTCAGGCTCATCTATATCTTATGATTCCTCCAAAGTGGGATGTTAGAAATGCTAAGATTAAACCTGGTGTTCTGCATTTCAACCTTGTAATTATATAATTCTATATAAATATGCTTACATACACATAATTTGCAAGTACATTTAAAACATACTGTATATTGTAATTGTCCAATTATTTATAGCCGCCACTAAACATTTTAAGACTTGAAGTGAGTCAAGTGACTTGAAATGAGTCAAGAATTTTTTTCTGCAACGTCATGACTACAGCCCTGGCATCAAGTAACAGAGCATACATTTGGTTGCCTTAAATAGGACAAGTGTATTAACATAACTGCCATTCCTACTTGGTGCTGGCTCTCTATTTTATCTCCCAGTTGTTTAACAAATAGCATTTGAGAAAAGGGCATCACTGTCTCCATACTTCCATCCTTGGACTTAACCATGTTTGAAACTCAAAACATGCTGGGTTGACAGACACACAAGTTTATAACAGAGGAGGTAGAGGTAGTGTTTGTACACAAAACAGATTTATCTTTCCTCTTTGCCTTTATTGTCAATACAGCAACAAAGGTTGCATTTAATGTCGCACATTTGTTCAAACTACAGTACTTCCATAAATCTTGGCTCAAAAATGCACAACTGATTTGAAACTTTCAACTGATAAGCACAAAGAAAAAACAACAACTGATAAGCACAAATAAATCAAATAAAAATTATTTAAACAAGTAACATTTCTACCTCCTACCTCCAATAATAACAAAAGCATTCAGGGTTTATTTTTATCCAACAGACTACAGATTGTGAATGACTTTGTTACCTCCTCAACTCTAATGAGCTGCATGAACACCATTAATTAAAGCATTTGCTCATTTCATACTAATTATGAGGGAAGGTTATAACTGTAAGTGGAAGCGAAACTGTTGTGTTTCTGAGGGAAGTCAAGTAGTAGAATGGATGATCAAAGAAAATGCTCATAGTAGACCAATTTTGTCAGAATAAATTAGGAAAACACTAAACTTTATTGATATATGACAGTTAACAACATTGGAAACTAACGTTACTTGCTACCATGGAGTTAACATGCAAGGTTTCTTTTATCCTCGGATAATAGAAAGAGGAAGACTGATTCAATTTACCAATTTAGTATAGCCCTGTGTGGTGTTTTTTGGAAGATGGGAAGAAAACAATTGCGGAAATTGGGAAAAACTCACTCATTCACTCTATACCGCTGTATGTGTATATAGATATATTATGCATATTATCCTGTATGCTGGGAAGGAATACTTAAGCTCAGACTTTGGAACTATGATGTACTGTACCAACGTTACCATCTGCACCAATGCGCCAGACATTCTTTTAAACTATTTTCTATTAATTATTTGAAATCATTTCCATTCATGTATTTTATTAATTCATTGATGACTCACTGATGACATGACTATGACTAATGCGGCAAGGACAAACATTCTATTTATTTATTTATTTTAACACTGTCCTGCACCACCTATGTAGAATATCTTGGACTTACGAATTTGAGAGACCTGAAATGATAAAAATGACCACTCTGGATTGGTCCACTCTAAAACTAAGGGTAGGGTGAAACCAGAGAACGCAGTGGAAACCCAAACAGATATTAACTCATGGAATGATTTCGAAGTTGTGACCCGTAACTTTGAAGTTGTTGTTCGATCCTCCACGTCATTTTCCTTTATATTGCTTTTTATTGCCTGATAGAGCACAGAGCCGAGGACGGAGAGTAATAGAGAAAATCCAAATGTGTGCCATTAGCCTATTATACTCAGGTATTATAACAAATCCATTTTCATTGTATATGTAACCTCAACTTAGGGTTTAAGGCGAGCTGCCGTATAGCATGATACAGATGTGTTTTATCATATGGAGACATCAGACATTCTCACATCATATGCACTAAGCCTCCTATGGCGATTACTATGGATCTCACTCCACTAGACCACTGCTGCGGAGGAGTCGAGTCAAAACCGTCTGTTTGAGAAATAAATAAATAAATAACACAGGTTCGGAACGACCCGAGCGGTTGGAGCGGCAGCTGGGCGGAGCAGCAGCGCGCGCTCGGTCCGCGTTCTGCGTTTATAATCTAAACGGCGATTTTAACATGAAAGCCTGCCTCTCGCGCGCCCGGTAACCTAGGACACGAAGAAAAAGCAACCCATTGGCCAGCACGGTCCCGCACGAGATGCCGCGAGCGCCGCGTTTTGCTACGGACAGATGAAAAGGATTATGCGTGTTTTTTCATACATAACTTCTTACAGCTAACGCTTTGAGTGCAGTTCAACAGTAGCCTAAACGTGATTTGGTGGATTACTTGTTTTTTTTTTCTCGATAATTAACAAAATCTCATCTCAAGAGGACGCTATTGCATTTTGAAAATTAAGGCGGCGAGCAGAGACTTACAGAGAAAATATTGGATTTTTGCTTCTCTCTCTCTCTCTCTCTCTCACTCTCTCTCTCCCTCGTTTTCAAAGTACAGGATGTTATCGTGTGTGGCGCTGATATCCCTGCAGTCGTAGTATTCCAAACGGTCCCGGTACATCTCGGCGTATTTTTTCTGTCTCTTGTATCCACATTTATCTGTCTTTTTTCCGTGGAATAGCCGAGTTGGAAAGCTCTTCTTGCTGCTGATAATAGACAGACGGATTGTTTCTTTCTTCTTTTTTCCCTTGGAGAATGGTGAGTGATCAATGGGGAGTGAACATGAATAGCTCATCAGAAGTCGACGATGGACATGGACAGCGGGCTAAATCACAGGTGCGTGTGTGTGTGTGTGTGTGTGTTGCTTGGCCCACGCTCTTACTCTCCAGGATAAGTTGTAATGCGAAAGGTCTTAGTGTTTGAGAAATAAACGACCTAAACTCATACATACATAGTCTACATACATATATAGAAACATAAACGCATACATAGTGCGTTAGAATGATATAGATGGGTATAAATCCTAAAACACATTTTGTCAACCCACACAAAGAGTTGTTGTGTGTGAATCACTGTGGAAAGGCTCATTTATTTACCATCTTACATCTCTCGACCCCTAAAAAAAAAAACCATAAACACACACTTATCACTTCATACACACTTGCTCCTATGCTCCGTGTGCGTGACACATAGGCTAAACTAACACAAGTGCGAACGTTTGTTTTTGTGTTCGTTGTGTATATTAATTGATTGATTGGTTGATTGATTGAGAGAGAAGGAGACAGAGTCTACTGTGTCATTTATCAATTAAGAACCGACACACACGTTTGTGACACTTGTGTTGCATGTCGTGTCTTTGTTTTATTCTCTCAGTCTCAGGCTTGGCAGCGCATCACACTTTAGGGTTGAATGCACCCTGTTTCTGTCACTATGTGTAAGCTGAGCAGTAGATCAGTAGGAGCTGAAATTGGCCCCTGTGTTCCCAGTTGAGGCAAGTTCCAGAAGATGCAGCCAGGTTTATATGAAACATGACCGCTGGGTGTATATGAAAGACACTCAGTAGGCCTGCAGAGTCTGTTCGGGTTTGGGTTTTGTTCTTCGATGGACTGTTTACTGAGGGGCGTGTGTTTTTGGCAAATGAACAAGGCAAGATAGAGACACGTGGATGTAGGTGCTGATCAGGCTTCAGAAGAAACACTAATTTACCTATAGCAATTTCAGTGTGTTAACCTGCAATATATTTCATGTCTATAAATGAAAAATGTATGTAATTTATTTGCATTCTCTTTTATTCACACTCTTGTAATTTTTACAGACTGGTTCACCACTTCAAATGCCATTTGTTGAGGACTGTTGTGGCGGCACAACCCACTGGAGTTAGCACTCTTGCCCTACAACTCCAGGGCTGAGGGTTTAAATCTTGTCATCACCGGTGTACATGAGGCTTGCATGTTCTCCTGACCATTTGTGGTTCATGGTCAAAAGAACTGCGTTGTAGGCTGATTAGTGTTTTCAAATTGCCCATAGTATGTGACTGGTGTGTGTGTGTATGCATGCATGTGCCTTGCAAAGGGTGGTATCCCATCCTGGGTGTACGGGAGCCTTGTGCTCTGATCTTCCTTGGATAGGCTCCAGGCCCACTACAAACCTCCTCAGATTAAGTGGTATAAATTAGTAATGTATTGTTTCTCAATAATGACGAGATAGTGATAATTGAAACTGCCACACAATTTAAGTACAATACTTTGTAACCTCATCACCCTTGAACACATACCCGCATCATAATGTAACCAAACAATCTATATGACATCCAGTCTTTCTTTGCTCTGACCCCTGTGTTGGTCCTTTTTTCCTAAACTTTTCCCTTTCCCTTTCTCTTTTTGCAAAACTTATTCCTTTCACATTATTACCATCTGTGGAGATGTGACAATGGTGTGCGCTGTTGCACATTGAGTAGGCTTGTTTGATATTGATTTTTTTACTGCTTGTGATTTACCATAAAAATCGCAATAAATGGTTTAATCTCCCAGAATCAATAGTCTAATAAAAGACAGGAAAACAAACATTTCCACTATTTTAGAGGGCAGCAGTGGCAACTCATTTAAACTCCTCTAGTTTGTGGATATTAAGGTGGTACAGCAGTAATGTAATGTAAGTAACTAAGTAACTAACTAGCTAGCTAACTAATTAACTAAATAAATAAATAATTTCAAACCTTCTTATTATTATGATTACAGTTAACATTATTTGTAAAGTGTTGCATCTGGCACTGCATTGTAGATTTATATAAAATTTTGATGGCATTCAATAATAATTATAATAATAATGACTAATAACATATACTTGTCTAATAGCTATGTCAAACACAGATTGAAACATTTTATTTTTACATTAATTAACTCCAATATAAATGTAAATAGTTTTCATTTCTTTTGACAGAAAGAGAAGGCACATGAAGTAAGTGTAGGGACAGGACTTCCACGCATTCAGTTCAAAACATCTGCACAAATTGCTACAGATTAACATAGAAATCATGGATATTAAATTGTTATATTGCACAAGTCTAACATTCAGCAATGGTTATTTGGTTGCACAGAGTGCAAAATTCCAGAGGTCTACAACACAGAATAGAGGTAAGGAGCTGTGTTTATGAACTCATCAAAGCATCAACATGTAGACAAACAACTTGTCATGGATAAATCCTGAGGTGCTTAAATAATTGTGGTCCAATAAAATAACATCATCTTGTCTGCACTATTACTATATGTGTCCTAGTTTCATAAAGTTGTATTTTATTTTTTAAAATATGCCTCAATGCAGCTTATAAATAGAGAAGTTAGGGGAAAAGTTAAGAAGGTCTCATATAAAGGCTCAGCAATTGCTTTATGGCAGTGCTCGGATTTGGATGTACAGACCTCCCACTACTAGTGTCTTAAAAAATGTAATGTAATACACACTCCTGTTGTGACCACCAGTGTTGTGACACAGCTAGCCACTGTTTAAGTCCTCTGATGGTTGCCCCGGCACTATCTGTTTTTTTTGTTTTTTTTTCCAAAAATCCACTTACTCTAGTGGCTGTCTATCTTTGGCCAAACATTTTTCATCTGGTTGCACTGCACCTAATCATATTACAGCAATGAATGTAGGGTATAGTTAAGATTTCAGCTGCTCCACATGACTTCCTTATTTCCGACTTTGCATCAGTAGGGAATGCTATTATAGTGTTTGAAGTGCATTATCAAAAGAAAAGAACATTCCCAGTAAAAACTAGACTTAGAGGTAGGATGGCTAAATCCTGGACAGATTTAGTCAGACCATAAAACAACTTGCTTTGGCTTATCAAACCTGAACCTCCAAACTTAATTAGGGGTTAAATAACAGTAAAGTTTTTACAGCTAAAAGACATCAAGATGTTAACAACGTGCATCTCATAACTAGAGCTACAATGTGTTAGATCAGAAGACATCTATATAAAGGCATCTTTTCCGTGAGCCAGTCAGGACATCACGATTAATTGAACTAATTTGGAAAAGTTCAGTTTATTTATGTTAGTGTATATCCACACTCTGTCTGCATATAATGCACATGAATCACTTAATTCTAATTAAAAATGATTCTGCATTTGAGGGAAAGTTCCAGCTTCTACAATGTATGTTGTCTATGTAGCTTAAATACACTTTAACTGTATATCTGTTCTATTTACATTAACAATTGCTAATAATATGTGGACATCTGACCATCAAACCATAAATGCTAAATATTAATATGAAATTTATATTAATGCCCAATATCAAAAACATTGGCATTAATATAAAGTTGGGCCCAGCTTTGCTTCTATATCAGTGTCAACCTTTTTATTTTTTCCTTCAGCTAACCACTAGATTTTGAAGTGTGGCTGTAGTGATTTGTGCTCATTCAACCACAAGAGCATTAGTGAGGTCAGGTGCTAGTGTTGGGTGGTTTGTTGTAGGCATTAAAGAGATGTTCAAATTAGATTGATTTCGGGGTTCTGTTCTCTTCTACTTTTGGCAAACCATATCTTTATGAACGTTAATCTGTGCAGAAATATTATTGCTACAGACTACAAAGACATTCAATACAATTTGGAGATTCCTGTTCTCTGGCAGCAGTTGGGAAGAACCACGTATGAACATGATAGGCAAGTGTCCGCATACGTTTGGCAATAAGCAATAGTGTAAATTAAGAAAACGTATTTGTTGCATGGTCTTTGTATCAGCTGTTTACACCTGGTATTTTCATGTGTCTTTAGTGACCACCTGTGATTGCACTTTGTTGTAGGATTGAAAAATCAAGTAAAAGCCATCTGGTGCAACATAGAAACTAGGAACCCCCCAAAAAAGTTTCTAATAAAATTGAATTCAATCAAACAAACTATCAAGCTACATTGTTGCAAGTTACAAGTCTGGCACAATGCATCATGGGAAAAAACAGGTTGGTAACAGTAAGAGATGATTACAGCAGCACAATCGAGTCTCTTCTTCAATAATAATTACAGTATATAGTGCTTTTTATAATTTAGTACTTGAACATTCACAGTTTTTTGTGTAAAAATAAAATCTGAATATCTGAGTAAAAGTTGCAGTATCAAACCTCTAAAACCTATTTTTTGTGCCAATTTATTCACTTATACAGAATGAAAAATCACTTGCATTGTGGTTAATCCTTAAGTCTAGTGCATGAACAATTAAAAATTATGTAATATTTATCTCAGTAAAAAAAAGGTGAGTACCATACATTATCTTCTTTCAAGCCATAACACCCAATATATTAGACCATTTAAGTTTTATCCATAATAAAGGATGAGATGGAGACACACGACCGTGGATAAAATCTAAAAGGCAAATTTAAACATCTAGTAGCATATAGTTAATGTAAATTTGCAACACGTTATATCAGCTGCTCTCTAAATAACACAACTGTTATTTCCTTTTACACTGTTGCCATGCCCTAGTCATTATATAGTGTATTTTGCAATTTGTGTGGGTCAGTCTATATTATACAGTATATTATATCTAGTATACAGAAATAATTGTTTCTGTATAGTTCACCCTATTATGACACATAGTGAACTGGAAATCCAGTGCACACTAATGTACCACAATGAGACAGCAGGCATGATGATGCATTTCTCAGACACTCTCAATTAAGAGGTCTTTCTCACTGCTGCTGTTCACAGTTCTTTACACAGAAAAGGGCTGACAATTGTGTATAGAGAATTACAGCAAGTATAACTTTTATTTTTTAATGGTGTTTCCAATTGAATTTTATTTTAAATAATTTATTTTGTGACTATTTCCAGTAAAATAGTTTGGACAATAAATAAAATATAAGTACATGTTGGAATTAAACACCACTTAACAAAACATAAAAATAAATAAAATAGCATGCTTCCAGTGTTATTAAAACAATCTTGAATCAGTATTGGGATAAAATTTATGTCAATAAATGGAAACTTTTACCTGATATACTGTACTGTAAATAGATCTAACAGCCTATCACCCCACTGACAAACGATTGACAATTGTCAATCAGTCTGCAGTTTTTGGCTTACAGTACATAAATTTTTTAACCAAAACATTGTTTGTTTGCTTCAGGTGAGCAAAGTAAAACAAGGAAAAATTTTGTGGGTATTTAGACTGACTGTACCGAGGTGCACCTTTGATGTGCAGGTGTGTGTTAGTGTTAAGATGTGGTTTGTGTTGTTATATTATGTGAAGCAGTAGACAAAGTACACAAATCCTGTACTTGAGTAAAAGTAGAGGTTTCTTAGGTAAATTATTGCTCAAGTAAAAGTCCTCCGTTTCCATGTCTGCTTGAGAAAAGTAGAGAAAGTACTGTAGTAAAAGAGCCTCTCTCTCTTGCTCACTCTCTCTCTCTGTGCTTCCAAACTGTGAATGTGTTATTTTCGTCACTGTCTGAAACCACCTTCAGTTCTGATTTCAAACACCTGAACACCTCATGACTGCACGGTTTGTGGAGAGAATACATACCACACAATTGCGTATAATAGTCAGCAGATTGTGAATGCCACACATCTTTGCTCATATAACACAACACCACCATGTACAAATGTAGCCAAGTAGAAAGTATGTAGTAAGTTGTAGAAAGGAGAAAGTTGTTGTAGTATGTAGGGGTAAAAAAAAAAAAAATCCACTAATACAGTATATGATTCACTAAATATACGGGAAAACTGTTGTTAATACAGCAATAAAGTAAATGTACTGTACTTAGTTACCTACCAACTCTGATGTGAAGGATGAGAAAACAATAACGTTAATACATTATCATAGGACCTGTAAAACCTACAATGTTTTTCCTTACTGTTTCAGAAAGGTTCTATATATATCTGTACAACAGCAACAAAATAAAGCTGCATGTTTATGCTGGTGGGTGACATCATCAAATAAAAAAGCAATGGATCACTGAAAAAACATGAAGTTGTTACAGTAAAAATAAATAAATAACTAAATAAAAATCATTAAAATAAAATTGTTGCATTGTGTTGCATTTATGCATGATCAGACAGATATACGCTGCTTCAAGGATTAAACGATGAGACGCCACAGTGAGTCCAATTAGATTTTGGCAGATGGCCACTTTTTGGCATAGCACCGGCCCACACAAACTTGTTCTGGAACTGGGCTTGTGTTATCAATGCAGTTAGCAAACTAGTGCTGGTAGAAGCCCGAGATGGGCGTGGGATTGTTGTTTGTCTTTTTAGCTTTTCCCAAAACTCTTTTGCTGCCTTTTCATTTTTATTAGTTAATGATAGCTGACAATAAAGCTATAATCAGTGTGCTGCTGTGACACTACTGGCAGTGGAATGCTTTCCTGCATGACAATCAATGCATGAATTTACATTGTGAAAGGCTCAGGTACAGACAGAGACTGGTTTTTGGTCCTCCTATGTATGAAACATAAATATAGCATTGAAAGAGCAAGTTATGACCAATGTACAGACAAAACTTTTCTTTTATTTATATAGATATGGAACTTAATAATCATCATATTTTTTGCCATATTTGGGTATTAAAGTTCTATAAAGCTTAAAAAAAATTATAGAAATTCTATAGAATTTGTCTTGAGAATTCTATAGAACATTTTACAGGAATTTATATTCAAAGTTTCATAAGAAATTAAGTATGGAATGAGGTAACCCATAACACATAAAAGGGAGTGCTGTTGTACTGAATATCAGCCTGAGCACAGAAAATATTATAGCCTTGCTGACATTCAGCACAAAAACACGTCTTGTGATTTTGCTTTTATGCAGTGTTTAAACCCCAAATAGCATGAAATGGAAAGAGTGTATAATTCCTTGTACCACACACAAAGTAATGCCCTTGATCACAGGTTAGAGACAGATTTGGAATTCAGCCTTGCGTTAGAAGATAGTATCTTTGTAGCATGCAGCAGCCATACACAGGAAAACACAAACAGTTTAGAGGCAATTTGGAACAACTTAGAAGCAATAGCTAAGGAGACAAAACTGTGTTTAAGATGGCATAACATTATTACCTATATGGCCACTCTTGGAATGCTTCTCATCAAATTATTACTCAGGTGGAAAAAATTATTGAATCACAGGTATAAAAGGCATGCTAATAGGCAACTTTTATGGTAACAAAATGTTGTCCAAGTTACACCAAGAGGGTCTAGTTAGACAATAAATGTAGCCCACTAGACTTATAAATACAGTATAAGGCCACAATGATTTTAAGAAACTATATAAATTGAAATATGCATTAGCATAGTGTCAGTTAGACGATAAGAAAATTGTCGAGAAGTTTCTGAATGTATGAAACATTAGTTGCCAAGCCAAACCAGTGGTACCTTCATTATGTACTGTTTTTTTTATTCAAGTGATTTACAGCTTGATGAAAGGGTGCAGCTACAAGGGATTCCATATCCATTGATACAAAAGGCACTGAAAATAACAATAAACACACACACACACACACACACACACACACTGTACCCCCTTGGTTCTTGGTTCATTGGTTCAGTGATTTTCTAAAGAAACAGTTGCATGCTCTGATTTTTCAAAGAGTTTTTACACTTATGCATGCCTGCTTATACAGTACACACACACACACACACCGTACACACATACATGACATATCAGTGGTTATGATTTGAATATCAACCGACACCAAATACACAGATACACAGAGTCATGAATATCAGTCACAATAAAATGAGTCAGATCAGCACCACAGCAGAATGTGACATCTGGTGCACCATTATAAACCTAACAAAATTATTTTCCATCTTTACATCAGTGAATTTTTTAAATATGATTTAACCACAGTGCTACAAAAATTTAAATAATGTTTTATGCATAGAGTCAAATTAGGCTTGGATTGCAAATTACTCTGGATTTTATTTTTCTATATCAAAATATCCTGGCATTAAAATTATGATATAACACATGGTGTTATGTAGTAAGCAAAATGTTATTTTTGGTTCTTCCAAGTAGACACCTTTTGCTGTGATGACAGCTTTTCACACTCTTCACATTCTTTCAATTAGCTTCATGAGGTCTTCGTCTGGAATGATTTTGGTTATAGAAGAAGGCTTCGATTATTGAAGCCATTCGATTATTGAAGAAGGCTTACCTACCATACAGGTTGTGTGCTCCTATCGCTTACGTCTCTTTTTGTTCTCTGTCACACGTTTATAAATTGCCACTTTCACTGTGTTTCCTCATTCCTTATATGGTAATACTTCATATGGTTCATCTATCTCCAGCTACAGTATCTATGCAACTTCCTCTCTTTGAACCTAATCGAAACAATTTAATTACCTATGTTCTTTGATGCAACAGACATGCAAAGTGTTTGGCTCAAAATTTAAATAACCCGTCTATGCTGTTAATAAAACAGAGAGAACATTTAGACACTATAATGTGTGCTGTGTACTGTATATGTGTGTGTGTCGTTCTCCCGGTTGATGTGCTGAAGCTGGCCGGTAAGCATATCGAGGTGTGGTGGACACTTCAAGCAATTCTACCCCTACTTTAAACTTAACAGCAGGGAATATTATGTGGTGTGTGTATTAAGGGTGTAATGGTATGAGTATTCATACAGTATCATTCTGTACATCTGGACATTTGGTTTTGTGCATGTTGTGATGTAAGTGAATACAGCATAGCTTTGTTGAGTCTATTTTCTCTATTAATTTGGTTAATTCAAATAAATCTTTAAAGGCCAATTTTCAAAAAAATCCAACTGTTAATTTTCTAAATTAAAAGTTGTACATGTTCAAATATATGTTTTATATGTTTTTTATTAAAGCATCCTATTTATCGTTTAGATTATTTTTTTAGAGTTCAAGAATATATTTTCTTCCGTTTGATATTTAACAAACAAATTTATCTGGTTGTTGATTAATCCAAGGCTAATGCTTAGCGGACTTAAGGAGAAAAAACTAAGTTTACTATTTGCTGTAGACAGTGCTGTTATTTATTACTGTTGCACAATTTAGTGCACGTAGAGACCCAGCCAATACGTATTTAAAAAACAAAGGTGTGTGCCTTCCGTATGTGTTCAGCAAATTTTGGCCAATTTACCACTGATTACAAGTTAAAGTCATAATAAATATAAAGGAATATAATTTGATCTAAACGACATGCTAATGTTCAACATAAATGGACATAGTAATATACTAGCATTTGTTGAAATTTTTTTTTAAATCAGCTTGATAATGTAAAATATAACTGTAAATTTACCATCTTTACCAACTGGTACCATCTGACTGCAAAATTTTTAATTCTCCTCGCTCTGGGGGTCGAGGTGACGGACTTGCTTCTATTTTTAAACAGAACTTTTGCTGTTGAATGTTAATGACAGATGTCTACTCCAGTTTTTGAACTGCAGTTATTTGTTTTGGAACTGGATAATCCAAAGGCGATCTCATTTATTTATCGTCCACCTAAACCAGATAAGGACTTTATAAATGAGTTTTCAGACTTTTTAGGAGGAATTATCCCCAATTTTGATAGACTTTTAATCCTTGGGGACTTTAACATACATGTATGCTGCCCAACTAATTCCTTAGCTAGAGAATTTTTATGCCTTATTGACTCTTTTGATTTGACTCAGCTGGTGAATGTGCCTACTCATATGCATGGTCATACTCTGGATTTAGTGCTTTCTCATGGTTTGTCGTTGCAAGATTTTGTAATAGTTGACCATCCTATCTCATATCACAAGCCTATTATGTTCAGAGTCTCCACAAATGGGAACATTTCTAGACTTACTAAGGCTGTTCGCTGGTCTCGTAGGTTCACATCAACCACATGCACCGAGTTCTCAGCTGCTTTTAATGAAGTATCCCAGTCATCTGGCTTAGTTGGTGATGACTGGAGCGGTGCTGACTGTCTTAATCATTTTAATACTATTTCTGCTAATATTTTAGATTCTGTGGCTCCGAAAAGAGTCAAGCAACAAAAACCAAAGGGTGAGCCCTGGCTCAATGACAACACTCGGGCTCTTCAACAGAGCTGCAGAAGGGCATTCATGACGTCTATGAATGTTGAAATAAAAATTAAAAAATCTCTCTTTTGTGACTAAACTCTGAGACAGCATGAACATGTTCAACATGCATGTTCCAAACCACATTACTCGCTGATATTTTTTACTGTATATAACCTCAGTTCATAACAAAAGTTTTTAATTTTATAATCTGATAATTCTATAACACAAACAAACTAATCTAAATAAATAAATAAATACTTATGGCTCAGCCTTCTTCTTTTAACCATCCTTTCTGTTTTACTCTTCCTTATTATAGGTTGTGACCAAAACCTGAAATCTTTTACTAGTACAAACATAGAAGAAAAGAGCAGACCAAAAGTTCAGAATCATCTTAAAGAAAAATAGATAAACTAGTTTTTCTATAATAAATGTTACAGCATTATTTTTCTTAGCTTAGAAATGTTGAAATGTAAAAATTGCTTTCCTAGTAATTATATACCTCAGCTTCAAACATGAGTCAGTTATCAAACTAAGACCTTTAACTGCATGAATGATATAAAAGGCCATCACAATCATAATAATATTACATCACTACAACGCTTACTTCTAGCTGCCCCCTGATGTACTACTGCCTTGTCAGAATTAAATTAAAAGGTTACGTCTCAGTGTCAAATGTCCTTTACACGTTCCTCAACTGGTACCTGTAATCTGGCTTTGCTGAAACATACTACTGTATGATATCAACACAGCAGTCGAAGATAAAACCGTGTTTATTAGATAAATTAATTCTGGTATATAGAGATAAAGGTTTTAAATTATTATGTTTGTAGTTATATTTGTCTAACCATAACTAAAAGTTAAAATTTCTGATTAAAAGAATACTCGGAATCTTCTGGGAATGTTTTTGTCAGGAAAAATTTATACAGTGTTGATGCAGTATTTATTCTTTGATTGCTTTTGTTTTCTTTTGGTATTGTTAATGGAAATCTGTTTTCATTGTTTTTATTAGGCTAGAGAGATCTGCTGATCTAGCAGCAGTAAGAGCTTTCCCTTAGCAAGGGAAAAATTTCTTCTAAATTTTCCTGCAATTTAGAAGGGTACCAATTTAATTCATTGCCATTTTGGCATAAGTTTTTAATGGTGTGCTTTAAAGTGCCTTTTAAAGTGAGTATGTGTATGATCATTAAACCAGGCTGCTAGCTTTTCACCAGCCAACCAGATTGTTCCTTTAATGCATTAGCATGGTGTAGTGCATATATGTCTGAGGGTGCTTTCACACCTACAGCATGTGGTGCGCACCAAACGTGTTTGGTCCCTTGGTTCGGTTTGTTTGTGTTGATGTGAATGCAATCTCGGGACTTTGGTGTGCACCAAATCAATCGATCCGAGACCTGCCTGAAGGGCTGGTCTCGGACCGCTTTATCCGCTCTACTTTGGTACAGTTCGTCTGGTGTGAAAGCAACCAAACCAAATCTGACGAA
>JAQMYJ010000017.1:12945885-12964481 GCA_030014305.1 Clarias laeviceps
CAGCATCGAGTGTAGCTTTTGAAAGGGAACGTCTCAGGTTACTTTGCTGTAACCCTGTTCCCTGAAAAAGTGGGAACAAGATGCTGCGCTCCAATGCCGCACTGTATGCGTGACTAGACGTCCTTTCAGACAAAATTGAACTGAGGATGTTTCCAGTTCATGTCTATTTATAACCTCCAGGTGCACCTAATCAAATGACGTCACCTGACTGAGGTTATATATATGTAAAAAATTTTGGCGTGTTTGACACACATGCTTCAACAACCGGTCGCGCAAAGAGGGTTCCCATAGCGTTTTAACGCCGCATCTCGTTCCCGCTTTTTCAGGGAACAGGGTTACAGCAAAGTAACCCGACACGTTTTGTCTGTAAGTTGGTCTGAACGCGCTTGTTCAATGATACCTTACGTTTTATATATTAGAGGGACCTGAAACCAGTCTCAGAAAATTGTTGCATGTATGTATGTCTGTCTAGCCAGATTTTGTCACAGCATCACGCAAAATTGGCCGCACAGAATTAAGGAAACTTTTCCAGTCATATTTGCCTGAAGTTGAACCTGAACCATAAATGAAAGAGTAAAAGTTATAATTAGTTATGCGCCAGATTGTGTCACAGCATCTAGCATTTTTTATTTATGTATTTTTTTTGTGACATAGGATGGCTTCCTCCACAAAAAAGGAAAGTAAACTATGAACACTGAACCTTCAAAGATGAATGGACAGATCAAAGCATGTTTATTCTTCCTGCAGGGTGTTTAAAACAAGTTTTATATGTTCCGAAACCATGGCATTAATAAAAGTGCCACTATGAGATAAAATATGGGTCATTAGAACAAATCTGTCTGACTTCTATCTGCAAAAGTCTGAGGTCAGGGCATGGTAAATACCCAAACTGAGAGCCCAGTGTTAAGCAAGAATGCCCTCCCTCCACATACAGTACAGTAATAGCTATAAACATATGCTGTACGTATATAACAATTTTAGCACACGAAAGTAGCTGGACAGAGTTTAATGAAACTTTTGCAGTACTTAGATATCTGCCTGAAGTTTACCTGCACTGTAAGTGAAATCAAAATGGTGAGTAAAAGCGATGTAATGAGCAGTCATGTGCCAAATTTAATAATTTACTTGAAAATGAAATACTAATACTCAAATTGCTCAATGTAGACAAACACCTGCAAAAATAGATATTAATTAGAAAAAATAAACTTAATATTTTTATTGGGATTATTTAATATTTTCACCACTGAAATAACAGAGCTGTGGTGTAACTGAATTTCAATGTGCTACTGTAGAGTGCTTTTTCCTTTCTTTATCCAATCTACTATTTAAATTACTCATCTGTGATTCACGCTCCTATAACCGAACAAGGAGTGTATTTGGCTGACAATGAAAGAAGTACAACTTACTGTATCATAAACAAGGCGTAAGATACTCAACCTTACAAAAGTCACGCAGATAGTTCTGCTGTTCAGAAAGTCAGGCAGACATGTATGTGGGCTTCAACCTGAAATAATAATATCACTGATTACATTAAATCTAATCAGTTTATTTTTAACCCTTTAATTAACTATTTCTAATAACTTTTTTCCTGTCAACAACGGTAATTATGCTAGTTAAGAATAATTCTGGTCTGTTTTTCACTCCGCCAATTTATTCCACCTTGTCATTAGTCATTTTCACAACCAGATGTTTAATATATTTGTACAGACAGGTAAAAAATATTTTATTTTATGGCCATTTCAGTACAATGTTGTCATGTTCAAGTAACCAGTTTGACAGTATTTTAGCAAGGTTGCATTATCCCATGGTCATAATGGGATGGACATGGTCAGCAACAATAATCAGGTAAGCTATGGAATTTTAAAATTTTTAGTTGGTACTTAGGGGCTCTACACCATTACACCTCCACCACCATTACACCTCCACCATTACACCTCCACCAGAAACGTTGATACAAGGCAGGATAGGTCCATGCTTTTATGTTTATTACACCAAATTGTCACCCCACCATTTAAATGTCGCAGTAGAACTCGAGAGTCATCAGACCAGGCATTTTCCACTCCTTTAACATCCAATATTGGTGAGCTCATGTGAGTTGTACCCTCAGTTTCCTGTTCTTAGCTGACAGAGTGCCACCTGTTGTGGTCTACTTCTGCTGTAGCCCATCTGGTGTTGTGCGTTCAGAGATTTAACATAACTTGGTTGTGGCAAGATGTTATTTAAGAAGTAACCAAGTACTGGTTTGTTGTGTTTTTAAATCATTAATGTCCCATATATCCTGCTTCATCTCTGTCAAATAAACCTTTCAAGTACGCTCATTAGTTCCACCTCTTGAACCTGTTTCCATGTGACTGTCCACAGGGTGGCTGACAAAGAAAGTCATTGCTGCTTCCCAACCAAAGAGACATCCTGTAACACAGATGAAGCTTGCTAAATAATTTACAGTTAATCTAAAACACGGCTAACTGACATAGAGCAATTTCTCAGTCCATGGGAGGTGGTTAAGCAGGAAGGAAGAAGCAGATAAAAAAAAATGGAATATATGTTATTCCGCATTTCAGTACTAAATTATTAAAAATTTCAAATCAATCAAATGGACTTGAAAAAGGATGATGTCAGTGTTGGCTTTTTAGGTGGTTCGATGGTAATAAGAGGAGTAGTATGAACACTTGCATTGAAGGAAATGATCAAGGAATATTGGTTCTATAAGCCACAATATGCTATTAATTAGCAGATTTATTGCACAATCTCACCTGGAAAGCTATACCAGGCACACTATATTGTAGTCATGTTGAACTGTTGTGATAAAATGTAATGCCTTTATTTTTGACAAATACACATGTCAATTTTCCACTTTACTAGGATGACTGACCATAGAAATGTGGCATTGCTGGTCTGTCCCTCTCATTACTGTGTGTTTTCTAGTTATATATTACACTATACAGTATAGGTAGGTAGGTGACGTTGCCTAGAGCATCCTGAACATAATTGTGCTTAAAAATGTCACTAGATGTGACACATGCTGTCAAAATGAAAAATTTCAAGATTCTGTATTTTGTGTAATTTACTCTATATATAACTTCACACCATAACTTTTATGGTTTTCATTTTTGCAAATTACTTTTATAAATCACACAGGTATTTCCTGCAGCGTGTGTTCACTTACAATTAAATTAAAGTTAATTTCAGTTAATATCTGCAAGCACCGAGTCCTAATAAATGCACTCATCATCACAGATGCATAGTCCAACTGTTTCTAAAATAATGTGACAGTGAACCTGAGTAAAGAAAACAGCAGTAGCTCAGGCAAATGCTGTTTATGTCGTGATATGACGAGTTGAGACAAGTACAAATGCACACAAGATGTTTACTTTGTGCTAAACTAGAGAGTGTAGTAAAGACTTTCACATCCTGTCAGCGTTCTCTGAACACACAGTTTCATAAATGTAATTACTGTTTCTGTGCTTGTGATTAAAAATTACAACTACATGCTGCGCAGCCCTTAAGCAAGGCCATCTCAAGGGGTGTGCTGGACTCATGGTGCTATTTTTCTTATACTGTAGTGGCCAGTCTGGGGGGATTGTGTTTTATCATAAAAAAAAAAAAAAAATGCTCACACTGACAAAAGGACTGGTTAACTGGCCACTGAGTAAAGCCTATGACTGTATCCAGAACCCTGAAGCATGGATGTTTGTTAAAATTTTATTTTTTGATAAGATTCCTTTTTCTTAAAATAAATATACTTAGGCGTGTAAGTATTTTTATTTCTACTGGCACTATGTAGCCAAAAGGCAAGGAGAATAAACCATAAGGGTGGTGGACTGTCCTGTAGATCTTATAAGTTTCTCTTTATGTCTCAATTTATTCCACCTTATTCCATAGTTCTACATACCCAGCAATGGCCTTGTTCAGAGGTTAGAAAGGGATTTGGGACTCAGCCTTGTGTTCAAGCTAGTTAGCTTTGCAGATGAACATTAACTAGCAGCAATGCCTGGTTGAAATACACCATGGATTGTTCAGAGGCAAATCAGGATGACTTAAAAGCAATTAATAAGGAGACAAAGTGTTGTTTAGGATGATATAGCATTAGCAGATGTGCTATCTTGATGAAAGTGCTACCATGACTGGTTTTGAATGTGGGTTTTGCCAGGCAGCTGCTTTCCCATATGTCTGGTCCTGCATGCTGTCACCGAATGTTTTAGGGTGGTTTCACACATTAGTTCGTTTGCTCTGGTCTGAATCACTTGATGACATTGTAAACTTGTAGCATTTTACCTTTGGTTTGGTTTCTTTTCACCCAGAGAAAAATTGAAGTGTACCCAAATACATTACTTCAAACCACGCCAGAATGCCATAAACTGTCTCCGTTTATTGGTCAGGTGTGTCTGCAGAGGGAACAAAAAAATTCAGGAAGAAGATGCTGTGTTGCGGATTACTGCGTATTACTGTGACATGGGAGACAATTTCATGATGAAGGTTAACCTATAGGGGTTGGTTAATCACATTTCTTACATTTACCTTAGGGAAATTATACAGTTTTGAGATCAGAGAGATTGAAAATAAAACATCACAACTAGACTAAAGAATGAAGTTGTGAAAGCGCCCTTAGTACTGCGTACCGCAGTACTGGACATTACTGGCCTACTGTCACTCATGCTTCAATACATCTGGAATATGTTTACTGTGAGAGAAACACTGGTTACAAGATTGTAAACCTATTGTGAGCTAATTAAAACCTCCTTAAATAAATAAAAATATGTGAATTGCTATAGATTGCTACTCCTGACTTTATAGTTTGTGCTTTATACAACTACAAAAAAAAACCTGCCTTACTACAGTATATTCCCCCTCATTCTTACCTATCTACAGATAAGCAAAATAACAGACATGAGTCTCTGTTCATTGTCATCTGGCAAAGCATACTAATTAGTGATTAAAATGTTTCCAAAAACATTTGTTTGGGTGCTTAGTAGTAGCTATTGTGGTACTGAGAATTAAATCTCATCCATTTTGAAACATCCATTTCTTGCTACAATTATAGCTGGTGGATAGTCAAGCTGAGACTTTTAATTTTATTTGAAAATTGAATAATGAGAAATCATATAATGTTTTTTTTCCCCTGTATGTATTCGGCAATTAGTAAAGCAGACGAATGGTCTCATAGATGCTTTTAAGCTGATCGTTAATTTGATGGATTCGTGTATTCTACTGAAAAAAATGATGTAAAGATTTTGTAAAAACAGTGTGTTTAATGATAACCTGTCAGAAGGTAATAATTAGGGGAATAAATAAAGTCAAATTGTAATGTGATCATTAAGTCTTTTGACCAATTTGCAAGTTTTGCAGGAATCTCATTACAGGGTAAATTGGCCCATCAATATTTCTGTCATCAGCCTTCTTACGGTGATGAGAACAGTTGTGATTAATAGTAGTTAATGTCTAGAGACGGAAGCTCACTCACTTCTTGTTGACAGATGGAAATTGCATGAGGAAAATTTTCTTTCACTTAACCTGTCTGCTTTAAAACACTTGCTAGCTATTACAAAGCACTCACACTTAAAACACCATATGTATACAGTTCTCCTAACAGAAACTGATTAATGATATTTATGCTGTAATCCCTACATTACTGTGAAATCAACATGTTGACACACATACTGGTTTCTTTTATTTTCAGCAGTTAATGCAAATGGATGCACATGCCAGTCTTCATCGCTGAAATTTACTTTATTGTGCCCACGTACTTACTGATGATTCTAGCTATTGTCAGTTACGTGTTTGATAGAGTGTTTGAGAGTAGTGTTAGAATAGAGGTGTTCGAATTTATGGATTAATCACTAGCATTTATATCTGTATGAAATTAAGAAGATTGTCATGCAAAGCCGATTCAAGAGCTTGGGAGAGCTTCACAAGGAGTTGTGCGAGATTGTAGTTAGTTCACCAGGAGCAAGAGGCACACACAGAGATAACTTCAGGAAATGTCCTAAAACTGTTGCATTTAAAATATCCAATATATTTAAAGTATCAAACCATTCCAAATCCAAAGACAATGTCAAAAGCGTGTTACCTAGGCTAAGAAGAAAAAGAACTGGACCATTCCTCAGTGATTTAAAGATCCCTTTTCCGATAAATGCTAATTTTGTATTTCATTTGAAATGCATTTGCATAAAATTTTTTATTGTCATAAGCTATAACTTGTAAACAGCAAAATTGAAATATTTAGCTTTTTGGCATGTAGACATGTAATACAGATAACATACCGTATATGAGAACTTCACATTTTAAATTAAATACTAATTAGATAGTTGAAAAAATTAATTAAGAAATAAAAAATGGTATTTTAAAACCTGGAAGGATGGATAAAATGTGTTTGGAAAAACACCCTGAATGTGTTTGAATGTGTTCGCTTAAATGATTAGTAACATCAAATTGGAAGAGCATTTCCACACACACAATATGAAGAGAACTTGAAGAGGGACTGGGACTAAACAGTGTGTAACCTAAAGAAAACCACTTTTTTCATCAGTGAGAAAAGGCTTTCATTTTGCTAGGAAGCATAAGGAATGGATGGTTTAGCATTGGAAAAATGTCCTGTGGTTTGATGGGTCCATATTTACCCTGTTTCAGAGTGATGGGTGCATTAGGGTAAGAAGAGAGGTGGATTGAGTGATGCACCTATCATGCCTAATGCCTACTATACAGGCTGTGACATTGCAAAAGCTTATCCAAATGATGCTGTGGAGCCTATCCCAGGAACTTTGTGTACCCCGGTTTGTTCCCCATTGAATAGGGTGTGCATATACACGCACACTAGAGGCAAGATGAGCCAGTGAGCCTAATCCGCATGTGCTTGGACTGTGGGAGGAAACCCACAAAGCACAAATGCAAACTCCATGTACACAGTTCCAGGTGATGTGTGTGGTTGCACGTGTGTATGCAGGTTGCATGAAGTGCTGCAAATTACACAAGTCCTTGTCTCTCTCTTGTTTTAAAGTGTGTTTGTTAGAGGTGAGAGTATGAAGTGGAACTAGCCTTATGGACACGCACACCAAAAACACCATAAGAGTGAATAGTGCAAACAGCATAATCAGGTCAGCTTGTGTTCTCTTCTCTCCAAGTTTAATGTCAGTAACAGTTAGTAACAGGGAAACACTGTGAACAGTTCTACTGTTCTATATGATATACCTTGTAGAAATTCCTGGCTGAGTTCAAACACAGTGCAGCCCTGCTGCTTAAACAGAATAATGACTTTTTTTTAATCCTTATGTAATATACCTCTGCTGGTGTTAAGCTGCATCTAAGCCAAGGTGTACTCTGATTCATGTTATACTAAAGGGATGATAAAGTCCAAAGTCATCTGAGGATTCAGTGGGATTTTATGGAGGTCTGTTCTTTACAAGCTGGTTGTTAACATACTTTTTCACTAGATCATGTAATGATCAAATTAGTCAATATCCATTGCATCATTTATGAATACATGTCAGAATTACTGTAATTGCCTCTTTTTAGGATTATTGGCTAAAACCTAAGTATTTACAAAACCTGAAAAGTTTTTATTAATTTTACTTTGCATCACTTCAGCTATAGAAGCTACAAGAATCAATCCTTATGTAAAGAAAATCCCTTTAGTTATGTTTTTTTAAAGCCTTATCACTAGAACTTGATATTTACACTTAAGTTCTAGCCACTGATGCCTAAACCCTGAAAATTCTACCTTACCTACGCTATGACTATTCCTCTGTTTCGTCTTAAGCTTGAAGCTCTGGAGTTAATTGTAAATTAAATTTTGTGAGGCAGTTTCCACTGTATCATCTTGACTTTCCATGAAATGTTCATGTCATTGCTTCTACATAGTTATGCAACTCCAGTGAAACATCCATAGTAAGTTTAGAACAAGGGGCTTTACTTCAAACCCACGTGGCAGAGCAAGTACAAAATCCCCCAACCCATGAAGAGGAGAGAGAACAATATCTCCACAGCCAGTTGGTGAAATTATTGCACCAAATTCCAATCCCACAGCATGTCATTGGCACCAGTGAACGCCGCTACACTAGGCAGAGAGGGTGCACTTGTTGAGACAGGGCCAGCACGACTCAGGAGGCTGAGGAAGTTCAGGTCTTGGCTCAGGCGGTACGGGGTATAGGTCTCTGTGAAGGCATCATTTGGTTTTCCAGTCTGTCTAAAATCAAAACTCAGATTTAGCAAGACTATAATAGGTCTCAGAGCATTCATGGTTTTCAGAAGAGACAGGGCCTATAACAGGGCAAACAGGGCTTTCAACAGGGATAACAGGGAAAAGCTCTGAAAAATGGCACTTATCTTGAGCTTAGCGAGCTGTCTGTTGAGCACCTCTGCCCTCTGCTAGATGGGCACAGACACAAGGTACCTTTTAAAAAATATTTTAGGTCAATAATGTGCGATAAACACATTTAAGAGTAAAGCTCTCTTGGTACACTATATGCACATTTCTAGGTAAAAGTTACAGACTAACTGAACAACCAGTGTACCCTCAAGGGTACTAACCCAGCTGCCAGGCATGGTAAAGTTTAATGTAACCAAGACCTTTCATACCAATTAACTGATATTAAAGTTAACATTAAGGGATAGTATTGGTAGGGTAATGTGCATACAGAGAAGGACGCTAAGAAAAAGTGGTACATTGAGAGGACTGAAGAGAGTAGACAGGAGTACAGGGGTATGCAGCATAAGGTAAAGGTTGCAAAGGCCAAACAAAGAGCATATGGGGGAGGGGGGGTATGCTAGGTTGGACAGTAAGAAGGGAGAGACAGATCTTTACAGCTTGGCAGAGAGATAGGGATGGGAAGGATGTGCAGCAGGTTAGAGTGATTAAAGATTGGGATGGAAATGTACTGACAGGTGCCAGGAGGGTGATGGGAAGATGGAAGGAAGAGTTGATGAATGAGGAAACTGAAGAGTGAAAGAGGTCACTGATGTGGAGCAGGAAGTAGCAAAAAGCAGTAAGAGTGAGGTGAGGAGGGCATTGAAAAGGATGGAGAGTGGAAAGGCAGTCGGTCCTGATGACATACCTGTGGAGGTATGGAAGTGCTTAGGAAAGGTGGCAGTAGTTTCTGACTAGTCTTTTTAACATGATTTTGGATAATGAGAGGAAAAGTGTATTGGTGCCAATTTTTAAAAACAAGGGAGATGTGCAGAGCTATGGCAACTACAGAGGAATAAAGCTGATGAGCCATAAAATGAATCTTTGGGAAAGAGTAGTGGAATTTGTGAGCAGCAGTATGGTTTCATGCCTAGAAAGAATACAACAGATTCATATTTCCTTTGAGGATGCTGATGAAGAAGTACAGAGAAGGTAATAGGGAGTTTCATTGTGCAGCGCTCACCTCACCTCCGCTTGTCCCTCCAGGACACCATGCAGGATGTTTGCTTCTTTTTCTCCCACCTCAAAAAGATAAAAAGAAAAATCAGGGGTGAGTTATCTGCCACACCTCAATATTGTTCTCACATTCTGTCTCACATTTAATAATACATTTAATAATAAACATAAAACCTGAGCAGGATTAGTGAACTGAACAGGGGAACGGAAATGTCGATAAAAAAGAATGATGAGATGCAAGACAAAGACTAAGTCAACATGGGTGCTTAAATACAGGCACTGATCATGGAAATGAATCAGAACACCTGTGAGCGAGACCAAAAGCACAAGACAGTGAAACAACGTCAATTTAAGTTCCAAACACGTAAAAGTCCCAAAAACCACAAAACATACAGAGTGCAAGGGAGCTGGCACCTGCCAAAAGTTATCGGGGGCGAGTGTATACATCAGTGTACAGTGGAACCTTGGATTGTGA
The DNA here is from genome assembly GCA_030014305.1 of Clarias laeviceps. Taxonomy (NCBI): domain Eukaryota; kingdom Metazoa; phylum Chordata; class Actinopteri; order Siluriformes; family Clariidae; genus Clarias; species Clarias laeviceps. The sequence continues at coordinate 12,955,716 of JAQMYJ010000017.1, forward strand.
GTAACTTGGTCTGCAAGTATTTTGCAAGACAAGCAAAATTTTTAAATAAATGATTATAATAAATGACCAAGGTCTTGATATACAAGTAGTACGCATGCGCTTTGTCTGCCGAGCATCATGTGATCGCAACTAAGCCAATGTTTTTTCCCTCTCGCTCGCTACGGGATTATGGGTAACCGTCTCCCATGCTCAGTCTCAATGCACTTGTCACTCATTGTGCAGGTTAATTAGTTTTATTTTTACTTTATATTTTGTATTAATTATTTTTATATGAATATTTTTGACCAGCAGATTAGGCTGATTGGCGTTCCCAAATTGCCTATTCATTTCTTGGTTTAGCAATATGTTTAAGATAAAAGGAGGCAGCCCTGATGATGTCTCTTACAGTAATGCAGTCTTTCACTGAGAGACTTAAAGAACAATAACTACTCTACTTCACTCCTGAAGAAAATAAAAGGATTTAAGACTAAATAATTAGAAAAGTTACATTAACCTGCTTGTGGTCCTACGTAGTAGAAGTTCAGAATGCAGCAGTTTAGTCTTTATCCAGTGTTTTAATGTCCTTTACATATTACTTTTTATATATGAGGCATACTGTCATATATTTATATACTGTAATTACTGTCACACTGTAAGCCAAGATCTAGAACAATTTGAGTTATAGCCATTGGAACAGGCACTCACTCTCACTCATTGTACTGTATACTGTATATACCGCACTATCCTGTATTCAGTGTCGCAGGGGCCTGGAGCCTGTCCAAGGAGACTTAGGGTACAACCTGGACAGTTTGCCAATCCATCACAGGGCGGACGCACACACACACACACACACACACACACACACACACACACACACACAAACAAACACATGCACACACATTTTCTTTCACACTCTATGGCCAATTTGGGAATGCTAGTCAGCTTAATTTGCATGTCTTTGGACTATGGGAGGAAACCGGAGTACCAGGAGGAAACCCACAAAGCATGTGGAGAACATGCAACCTCCATGCACACAGACCCCGAGGCGGGAATCAAACCCGGACCTGGAGTTGCTACAGTGCTAATCACTATGCCACCAGGCCGCCCGTGGAACAAGCAGTTAAGCATAAATATATTGTTGTAATGTGGGTGACGCACTTAACGGAAAGCACGTTTTACCCTCGCATGCGTATATCCTTGTAAGTCATATCAAGAATGTTTGGTTAGGGGTGTTGTAATTGAGATTATGCCATCTCTTCCACCTGGAGATCAATTTCGCTTTTCTGGTTTGCTGTGGCATATTTAGGAGTCACTGTTGTGCCACTTAGGAGTCCACATGTCCATATTTAGAATAGTGCTTTTCAAAATAAATGCTTAGATACAATGGGATATTTTACAGCATTAGTGTTGTTTGTTTCAAAGTTATATATGCTGTTGTTTTCAAAAGAAAGAAATTTGAGAAATATCCTGGCTGTGGATTGAAATGAAATAATGATAATTTGTGCCCAGTGCTCTCAAAAATAAGACTATTGTTGGTCCTTGTGTTGGTTCTCTAATTATTATGGTAGGCTTGATTATTATGTAAAAACCGTATTGTCAATTTAAGCGCATAACATTCTTTTTTTTTTTCTTTGCATGCTGTTACCTGATGAGGTGTTAAAATGTGAATTGTGTTTCTCAAAGTTGTGTTGTGTATTGCTCCCCCGTAGTGTATTACTTTTTACTTATTTATTTTGACTGTCTGAGTAGTGGCTAACTGTTATTTATATGTAGTTCCTTCTGGGACATTTGTCTCTGACAATTATTCAAGTCAAACCAGGGCTTCTGATGAAATTGATCATGAATGAATGAGGCTGATAGGTGCACATTAAAACATTTACAGTAAATGGTACAAATTCCACTGGTTGCAAAATTCCACTGCAGTTGTGCCTGTGCGAGCGTTCAGTGATGTGATGCATCTTTCTGTGGAAATTATACAATTCCCAAACACCACTTAAACTTTACAGGGACTCAGTTGAGAGTTGCTGCCATATCCCCTGTACAGTCGTGACCTCACTCCATGCCATTTCCATATACTGTTAAAGGAGTTTCTAGGAGGCCAGCATTCCAGATGTGAAGCGGGCAGGGATAAACAGATGCTGGGATAAGTGCCTCTGTATATAATGGGGTTATATACTGTAACTGCATATAATTATCATAACTGTGTTCTATTATTCTATACAATTAACTCCTGGTTTGACCCCTTGAAGTATATACAAAAAATCAGTTTGTTTGTTTAAAAGGGGAGCTTTATTTCTCAGTCCATATTATGACTTTCCTTATTACTGCCAAGTCAACTTTTAATGCAGGCATGTAGATCAATGGCTTTACATAAAACTCAGACCATTTACTTATCCTCCATCAAAAGCCAAACAGCCATTATTTATGAAGATGGACAAATGCTGGTAAAGAGGAATAATAGGCAATGATTGTGGCAAAATACCAACAGATAGAAGGCTGATTAACTATTCGTCCTGGCAAAAGGGAAAAGCAGACTTTAAAATAGGAGGAGGATTAAATTTATGAGCAAAAAAATAAACCTAGGAGATATTCAATTAAATTACTTTTTATTTGTATAGTGGTTAGCACTGTCGCCTTGCACCTCCAGGGTCCGGGTTCGATTCTCGGCCAAGCTTGATTCCCCTCATGGAGTTTGCATGTTCTCCCCCAGCCTGGTGAGTTTCCACCGCGTACTCTGGCTTTCTCCCACAGTCCAAAGATATGCAGGTTAGGCTAATTGGCATTCCCCAAAATTGCCTGTAGTGTGTGGATGAGTTTGTGAGTGTGTGTATGTGTGCGTGCCCTGCGATGGATTGTCCAGGGTGTACCCTGCCTCGTGTCCTTAGCCTCCTGGGATAGGCTCCAGGTCCCCGCGACCCTGAATGCAGGATAAAGCGGTATAGAAGATGAGTGAGTGAGTGAGAGTGTATAGTGTTTCCTGCTGTTTTGCAACAGTGGTCATTGTTGCAAAGCAGCTTTACAGAATTATGATATTAAGATTACAAACTGTCAGCTTGTGTTTCTAATTTTAAAGCAATTTCATGTTTTTAGGAATTATAACCCATTTATTACTCAAATTCCTCAGCTAAATTTGATCTGCAGTGTACAGTGAAGCTATAATTTTATTGCATACTGATAAAGTCTGACACAAAGAATAGCAAATAAATGTGAGTGTAAAGCACTAAATGTCATCTTCTTTTTCAAGGCTTATTGTTTTGGAAAAATGACATTTTTTATATGCAGTTGCCTGAAATTACGCAGATAACTGGAACCAAAACAAATTGTAGAAAATGAGATTCTTTATTGCTACACTTTAAAGTAAATTGTTTTGGCATTGATATTGTCTGGTTTGTCAGATCCTTTACTGTATATGTTAATTTGCCCGTAAGGTTATTCTAGTAATTCATACCTAAATGTTTAGACTGTGAGGTTCCCACAACTGTAATAATGATTTGTTTTCGTAGATGTTTATTAGAATGTGATGCATGCAATGTATTGCTTTCATTGCACACCATTTATTTAACACTTATGAAGTGTAGTGTACTGTATGTGTAAATGGAATTATGTAAGCGGTACTTACATGTACTGCTGGATACATGGCTAAGCCCTACTTTCCAGTAAAAAAAAATTATTCCTTCTTTGAACTGAAAAAAAAAAAAAATTCTGTCCGATGATAACCACAGCTTTTCCATTTATCCTGCTTGCTACACAGCATGATATAAAATTTGCAGTCATTGCAGTCATGTGTGTGCGTGTGCGTGAATGCATCAGTGTGAACTTTTTTGCCAATGATCTGACCCTGTGCTAAAAGCATCATTCCTTAATGGTTTCATAATCATATTAATGTGTTACTGATAGTGGGTTTTGTGCACTTCCATTTAATATCATGACCAGCCATCACACAACACAGTTAGCTACCAACATAAATATACATATGCTAACCAACCACTTAATTTTTAAACACTCACACCCATACATTCATGCAATTGTCAGTCAGTTAATCAAGTAAAACCAGAACAATATATAAACTCAACTATGAGTAAGGGAAATGTATTTGTGATTACAGTTCTGAAAGGAGTTAAATCGCCATAATCACCAAAAAGTCACTGGGAGTAAATTTTCTCCTTTCTGATGTTTGATAAACATTATGATGTAGTAATAAAGTGGTCAGCATGCATGCATGTTTATAGAGCAATATAGAATATATAATGCCATGCATTAAGATTTTATTAATTATTGTACATGGGATTTTAACCAATCCTGAATCATAGCCATTACCGACCCAATTATGTTGTGTTGTTATGAGTTTATGTGTGTGAAATTGGATTTCGGCAAGTGCGCATGGCCTTGTCCAAACCGTGGGCAACTGTGATAAATGCTATTTATACTGTAGTGGATCTTTCTATTTTCCAACTCTCCAGGGAGGGAATGTGTCAAAAGCCTCTTTTCTCTGATTAAGCAGCTTACACATACACACACCACAGACACATATGGTGCTGTTTAGATTTTTCTACACACATCACACATAGAGCAATCATAATCACCTAAAGGTATGCTCCCCCATCCATAGAATACCCAGTGTCTCTCCCAAGATACCCCCACCTCACCCCTGCTGCCTTCCTCTAAGACACAAAAATAAGCACACACACTTCCTCAGACATGCGGTTTAATGTTTCTTTGATCCGATTCTCGTGCCATTAAGCTTTAATGCTAATGGAATAGTTTCAGTCTTTATTGGCTGGAACATGTAGAGGCAAATCTGATCGGATGTGCTTAGGAAAGCAGGGTAAGCTGACCGTGTGTGGGTGTATAGGATAAAGGGCATGCACATTGCTTAGAGAAAGTGTTTAAAGATACATTTACATTCACATTTGGCAGACACACTTATCCAGAACGACATAAACTGCACTAGAAAGTAAGAGAGTGTAAAGCTTTGGGAAGCTATGGAAAGTGTCACAGGACAAAATGTTGTGCATACATACAATATATGCTTTCTCTGTTGCCTTTTAGCAAATGTGTACTTTTGTGGGAACCCCAAGTCGCCTTATTTTTCTGAATATGTCTGAATCTTATAGAAGCATTTCTGTAAAAAAGATTTTTGTCAACTTCCATTTAATGTTATATATAAGTTCTGACCGAATTTTCTTTGTTTTATGCAGACCTTCTGCGAGTGTGTACCCAGTTCGTCACAGCTCAAACACCGCTGGTCTGACTCTGACGCAGTCAGGCAAACAGCTCCCAAGGTGAAAATTGTGAAAATACACTCATCTGTTTCCCTCTTATATAAACAAAATGTAATTTGTAAATTGTGACATTCTGTCTGGAAATGCCACTAAAAATTAACAGAGAGAGTTAAGCACAAATATTCCATTTCATATTTTGTTATGAGATAACACTAAAAATAATATTAACAAATATATTCAAATGTGTTCCCTTTTTATTTTATTTTCATTTTTGAGTATCAATGTCATTTAGTTGTTTAGCCACAAATTAAATTGTGCCAGTTACGAAATGAAAAGTAAAAATAAATCACATACATTTCCAATAAAAAGCCAAGACAATAGACTATTTGGCTAATTGCATTCGAGCTATATTACTGTACATTTTGGCCTTTGGAAGATAATTTCACTCAGTGTAACTGAGAAGCAAGGATAGTCCTGCGTAAGAGGTCAACAGTGGGCTAATCACTAATTTAATCTTAACGCTGCTGCAGTACATGCATCACAGTGAGTGTGTGTATGAATGTGTTTTCGTATTCTCACTTCATCAATGGGCAATTTTATAATAGGTTTATTGTTTTTGTTTGCCCTAAAGACAGGGAGGCAAATGCTACTAATCAGGCTAGAATAAGGTTAATTACTATCACCCACCATTAAGCATCATCATGAACAGACTATTAGTTAAAATCCAATAGGTTCTTTTTTTGTGGATTTCTTTACAGCTAAAGTACATGCCAAGGTTGCCTAATGTATGGATTAATTGGATTTACCCAAAAGTAAAGTGTTGTCAATAATTGAGGTACTATGACCCCAAATATTGCTGTTAGTAGTTACTCATTGATCCTACATATTTTACTTTTATAATAGGGCTTATAATGCTTACAATTTGATTTAAATTATTGATTACAAGGCTGTGATTTATGAGTAGAATCTACAAAATAGAGACTTTCAAGTTCGACTAAAGCTTGTAGCTGATAATATGAACAAAGCAAAGGGTTTTTTAGGAGGTTTAAAGCAATTAAGGTAGGGCGTTTAACCCTAACACCACCGTACAGTTACTGTGCATGATGGTGAAAATATCATGCTTTAGGGCTGGTTTCTGCCAGTGGATCTGATGGAATAATGTGAGAAGGAGGACTATCTTAGAATTCAGCATAACCTACATGTAAATCCTCAGTTAGGTGGTTGAAACTTGAAAAACTTGAATGTTCCAACTGTTCAATGAACCCAAACATACATCAAAGCTGTTTGTAGAAGGGAGCAAAGCAGACTTTAAGCTTTTAGAGCCTCAGCCCTATTGAAAATGTGTGGACCCTGTGTGAGAAAACCTACGATAAAATCACACACGTCAATCCTGCCAACAGGAGCATTTAAATATCCAACCAGTATTCTGCTAAAATCTATACTATTAAATCAAGAATTTCAAAGAGCCTCAAAGGCAAAATTTATTTAAATCTGTCTCATTAATGAAATAGAGTGCCATGAAACATTTTTTTGTTTTTTTATGTCAAAATTGTTTTGGTTATATCAGTATATCCGTGTACAATTTGTATGTGTGTGATTTTGCAAATCATTTTAACTTCAACTCTCAGTTTTTTTCACAGCAAATAAATCAGACTGGAGCAAAGTAAATATGCGATTCAGTATCAATACTATCCTATCCATTGCAAGGAAACTGAAACAAGCTAAATGAATTAACTTTTTTTTGCACAAAAACCTTTTTTACTTAGAAGATTACAAGAAACATTAAAAGGAATATAGAAAGTTGAGTTTAAAGTGCATCATCAGCTTCCTCCTTTACCAGGTTCAGATTGACTTTGGTACCACTTTGGTATTGGATGACAGCTACTTAGTACATGGTACAGTATGCACCATATGCATTTGGGCATCAGCAAAACACATATATTTCTGTGGTCATGTAAGATAATAATAGAGTTCAGAAATCTGAATTGGAGAACAGGATGAAGTAAATGTAACCAAATACAGCAAACACAACAGATTCTCACAGACAATGTGTGTATCTCTTGTCTCTTGTACAGAAAGTGACCTTCCTCATCTTGAGTGTTGTAGCATTTATCTCTCTGCTTGATTCTCTTTTGTAAATGTTGATGAAAACTGCGTCATGGCTCCCAAATACAGCAAAACCTGTACTATTGATGAAGTCCAATGCTTCTTTAAATCAATCAATCAATCAATCAATCAATCAATCAACCAATCGATCAATCAATCAATATCAACAACATTAATGTTTTGTTATAGACAACCTTGTGTGTCTGAGGCAAATAATTTGGCAAAATCAAAAAAGCCCCAAAATGGTGTTAAATCTTGTTTTGCAGTAAAACTGTTCATGTATGCACTTTATGAAGGTTCATGTGAAATACTGCCGTGAGAATAATAAGTGTAAGCATAATTTTCCCTAAATGTCTTGATTGAGTCAATACATCATAATATGTTGCAGTCCTACATTCTGGTTGAACCATTTTTGGTTGAAGGTAGACTTCCTTTAACATGACCCAATACATGCCACTTTTAAAGACACTGCTACAGTAAAATATTAAAAGCAGCAAAGTTCAAAATAGAAATTGAAAAATCACTGTCTTAGGCCAGAAAAAAGCTCATAGACTCTCTATTCCTTTTTGGAGAAAAAAAATATTCCAGCACTGTTATGGTTCATTGACCTACATGAAGGAGCCAATGTGTAAATAGGAACCAAATGGTACAAAAGATAATTCCTTTAAAAAATGAGCTTTTCTAACATTATGCATTTTAATTATATTAAACATTTAGTACAGTGCTATGGTTTTGCAGCTTTCAAAATCATAAAGGGCTAATGTTATAAAGTAAATATCAATTGTAATGAATTAAGTATTTTTCTTTAGCACATAATATTTAAAGTTGAGATAAATGAGTATAATGAGGAGTTAAAACAGTATTTGTGCTGACGCAGATTTAGACATCAGAGGCAGCTACAGACTTATGTCCTACTTTAAACAGTTCTGTATGAGATGGGTCCAAATGGGGCCAAAGGTTTAACAAAAGAGAGTCTTATGCCATATCAACTGAGACACAGAGAAGTACTAAGTCCAGCACCAGTATTTGGCAGTTTAGTGTAACTACAAATACTGTAAAACCTGAATTTTTATACAATGTAAATACACCACAGTATTGAGGATTATTGATCGAGGATAAAATAAAAAGCTGACATTAGATATGACATTGAGAATAAATTAAACCTATAATCATCCATATAAAAGACACATTATTTTGGCATAATGATTGTTTTGTCAGCTCATCCATTAAAGTCTTGTAACATCTGAAATTTTTATGCAAAGGTGCAAAATACCCAAGCCAATAGGACAACACATTATTTTAAACCTCATAAAGCATATTGAACCTCAAAATAGCATAATGGGCCATTCCAAGACATTTAGTGCATTAACAATAAAAACATCTTGTAAGGGATCTCCACTAGAGGGCACTGTTTAGTTTGTAGTTTTTTTGTTTGCAGACCCAGTTTCCCAGAAGGCAC
>JAQMYJ010000017.1:12970331-12981025 GCA_030014305.1 Clarias laeviceps
TTTAGCTATTAGGTAAGTGTAGCTTAGTGCATGTCGGGCTAAAGACATGCTTAGCTAGATGTATGTGTAGCTGACTCCCATGGTTAGCTCTTAACCATGTTTTAGCTAATAGCCATGTCTAGCTGATTGCCATGTCTTTAGCCCTAGTCCTCTCCTTGTCTCTCGTCTCGGCGGGTCTCTAGTCTCGTCATGTTTTGTCCTGTTTCAGCTCCATGCGTAGTTTGTGTGTCATGTCATGCGTTCGTCCGGAAGCCTGTGTTTCGCCACAGGTCGTTTACTAGGTGTCCTTCAGCCTGTGGTTCGTCACAGGGCGTTTGCTAGGCGTCCTTCAGTCTGTGTTTCGCCACAGAGCCTAGACTTGGTGCAACAGGTATCAGAGCCTGTCTGTGTCCTGCCAGAGAGCCCATGTTTAACCCCATGTTATTGAGTATTGTTTGAGTTTGTTCCTTTGTTTTTGTGTCTTTATTATTTATACCTCTGTGACTACCCTTATTAAAAGACTCTTTTGTTGACACAAACCCTCTGCATTTATGCCTGCTCTATCCGCCCACGGCGATCAACATCCGCCATTACACCCCCATCGTGACCGGTCGAACCTTCAGAACAGAACGGGTCAATGCCAGAAAAAGTTCTCTCTCACCGGCTACATCAGTCTTCTCTTCTGGTGGATGTCCAACAAGTTTGTCAAGTCTGCAACTACTGGAGTTGCTTAGTATCTAATGGAACAAAAATATATATTAAAACATTTGAGATTTACCTAAACACCATTCAGCTACTCCATTCCCAACTTTCTGAAGGTTGCGATGTGGGCTTGAGCTTGCTCATGGGCTCGTGCTAACCTGACTGATGTGGTGCTGGTGGAGATTCCAGAACATTCAAAGCATTTTCTTTGAGATTCTTGGTCTCCTGAGGTGGCATGCTTCTCAAAAGAACCCAGTTAAAGTAAAATGTATATAATTACCAAGATAACCTTTCCACAAACATATTCGTCTTTATTTATAGAATATAATTAGCCCTTACATGTTCTGGTAACTGTTAAACACTCATTTAATAAAATCACTGGTTTTGAAAAACTGATCATGCAGTAACATTAACTTACTATAAAAAAAAAAAGTAACTTGTCAAACCACACTGGTTAACTTAGGACATGCCTAATAATACTGTAATCAGCTGACTGATTTTTACAAACAAACAAAACTTTCAACCTTACAAGTGTTAGTTACCTAGATATGCTAATCCACCCACAGGTAGCATTTGAATTCCTTTTGCAATTTAAGAACGTTAAACGTAAGGTGTGTAAATTTCAGCTAAGTATACCACTTTTTTTTTTTTTTTTTTTTTAAACACAGACTCTGGTTTTAACTTACTTTTTGACTCCTTGTCAATAATAATTAATTAAAAATTTGTCGCAAAAACGTAAAGCCCAGCCTCATCGTCCGCTTTGCCTTCTTGGTCTTGTCTTCATTTTTATCTGCGGCAGGCAAAGTAGGTGGTGTGCTACCGCCACCTAAAGGTCTGGATAAATGATGGATAAAGAGTTTTTTGCTGACTTGACACCGAGGCCTGGAAACTCCTTTGTGATTCCTCACACGTTGTTTTAGTCAAGACCTTTATAGTTATACTACAATCACTCAGCGAGATTTGGCCCATAATCTGTTAACTAATACCCCTATTTCACCTACGCGGTGGCTGGAAGTGCGGTTCATCATGATTCACCGCGAGTTTTGGCGCTGTGATTAGGTTTCCATCCGTCGGTCCTCTCATAGTCAAACCGCATAGGTGAGATAGGGGTATAACAGAGGGAGGCGGGTTATCGGGGCGGGACTTGTAGGACGACTTGCGTGCGCGCACACACACACTAACGGATTGGGAATGATCTGGTCTGGCTCACAGATTGCATAAATTGTCTGAATAACGGATTACATTTTTGAAAAAGTAACAAAATAACTGAGTACTTAAATGACGGACATAACGCGTTAGATCACTCGTTACATCAAAAAAGTAATCCAAGTACTCTAACGTTACTTTGTAACGTGTTACACCCAACACTGTCTCTAATACACTGGCTACTTAAACATTTGCAGGCTTGGAGCATGTGTGGGAGAAATTATGGAAAATTATGTCTTTATTAGAATCTATATGTACTGTAGGCTTTATTTGGGTGGCCATGAAAAAATGTTGAACATTTAGTCATAAATGTATAATCAAAAATAGGTTTGGTCTTAAATGATAAGTGTATACAGAAATCACTGAACACAAACATTCTCATTGCTTCACTTCTTGATGAAAAATATTCTGTATATTGTATTTTAGTTCTTTATAGGTAATGACATTTGTACATAATGTAAAGTAAGTTTGCCATTTACCAGTTTAATTTCAATAAATTTATTATGGTGTACACATTTGTAAAAGGTTAGCCATGTTGATTAACTAGGGACACCTGGGTGTACTGTATGATAATATAACTGGTGGTTGGATTTTTTTTTTTTTAAATAAACAAGCTAGATTTTGAAATAAAACATTCATATATTACAAAGCAATTATGTAATTGACTTTAGTTGCTACCAAACTACATATCTACATATCTTCATTTTAGAGATCCAACCTACTAACCCTCCCCTCCATCTACCCATATGTGAAGAGTAAGATGAAGTATAAAAATAAAAAAAAAAGTACTAAACACACTTTAGTGTAGATGGCCTGTTTGTCAGAGAACCCTAGCCCTTAAACTCCAAAGCATTTTTAGCCATTCTTTGCATTGTTTTAATAAATATACTGTATATGAGTCAGGATTGTGCAATATAGAGTGACTTTTTTTTCAGCACAAAATATTTTTCAATATAAAGAAGTCAATTTTATTCCATTTTAACTAACTATATACACAAGAGTGAGAATTTTTTTTAAAAGGATCATATCAGAACATATCAGAAAACCCAAATGCACAGTTTACAATTACAAAGAAAACATGAGATCTCATCTTGGAGTTTTTTTGCTATGGGTGCATACAGCAAAGTTACACACAAAGTTTTGAGTATGACACAAATATAAATTTCATATATATATATATATAGTATGTACAGTAAATATTAACCTGTGATTACAACCTCAGCTTTACCCTTATAAAAAGTAGTGTTGTAGAAATATTTATTCAGGTTATACATTTGGATTAATCACTTTACATAACAATACATAAATACATGTAGAACATCAATGCCCTGTGCAAAGCACTGTGGCCTCGCACCTTTGGGTTAGGTTTCGATTCCTGCCTTGGGTCTTTGTGTGTGGAGTTTACAAGGTTTTCTCCGTGCAGTTCTTTGGTCAGTTTCCTCTGGGTACTCTGGTTTTCTTCCACGATCCAAAGACAGGCAAGAAAAACTAATTGATGTTTCCAAATTGCCCATAGTGTGTGAGTGAGGGACACAGTGTACAAGTACAACATGCCAGCGCAGCAAAGAAACTCAGTAAGAGTGGAGAGGAATATCCCAGTTCCTTGACGTCCAGTGTAAACTTTCCACAGTCAGTGATGTTTTGGGGTGCTGTCATCTGCTGGTTTGATCTACTGTGCTAGGACAATGCAGTCATCTATCAGAAGATTTGCGAGCACTCCATGCTTTTATTTGCTGAGAAATTTTATGGAGATATCGATTTCCTTTTCCAGGAGGACTTAGCACCTGCCCACAGTGCCAAAACTACCACTAACTGGTTTGCTGACCATGACATTACTTGATTGGCAACTCACCTGACCTGAACCCCATAAAGAATCTATCGGCTATTTTCAAGAGGAAGATGAGAAACACTTGACCCAACAATACAGATGAGTTGAAGGCTTTTATCAAAGATACCTGGTCTTCAATAATGCCTCAACAGTGCCACAGGCTAATCACCTCCATGCCATGCTGCATTGTGTTGCCCAGGCTAAGTATTGAGTGCATAAATGAACTAACATTTTCAGAATTTATACCATAAGTAGTTTAACCCCTTATATTACTACTTAATAAAACTAAGTTTTGTTAAAATAACAGAATCACATGGTTTATGGCAAGTTTCTACCAGCTCTGTATACTGTTTGGAAGCCATTTTCACCCATTCTTCCTGGTATATTTGCTGAAAGTTCTTCTGCTTGGGTGGATTTTATCTGCAATCTTCAAACAGTGCCATGTTTCCAGTTTTTTTTTTTTAAAGCACTTCTGTTATTTTTCGCCTCAAGAATTCTGTAGGATGACTGATTAAGTTGTAATAACCCCTTTAATTTTTTTTAACCATTAACCTCCTTCTATTTTGATAAGAAGCCAAAGTTTTGGGAAAAAAGATTATTGTCAATGATTTCTGTCTAATCATCCACCCATACAGTCCTTGACTTGTGACTTGTTTGTACAGTGTGCAGCTTCCACTTCCTTACTATTGATCCAATAGTTCTTACTAAGATGCTTACTGGAGAGCCATTATTGCAATTTTTGCAATTACTTACTCCTAAGTTATTAATTTTGTTTCCACATCCCTAGGATTCTTTTTTCTTTTTTGGGAGTTGTTTTAATATTTAGTCAAATGATTCCTCAATAAGAAAATATCGTTCATCTAGGAACTGGAGACCTCTGAAATGAGTTTTTTTTTTTTTTTTTATTCTTTAAAGGGATTATATTATCCTACATTTTAACAAGTCACTATGCCTGAGAGGTTCATAAAATGAGTCTGTTAATTCAGCTTTCTCCTTTTCTTCCTCTTTCAAACAAGCACTTTCAGTGTCTAATGCTTTATTTGCAAATAAACTAATGCTTTCCATGCACATCTGTGGAATTGCATTTTTTTAAATGCAAGGAAATGGGACTTCTCTGAAATGGATGGAAAACATTTTTTCCTAAACAGGTTTAAGGCATATCCCATTTTCAGGCATTTACAACCCATTTCCCGCCATTTCTGACACAAAAATGGAAAATAGGTCCCTTTTAAAATACCGTACTTGCTGACCAATAATTCATTTTGCCGTTGGAAACTCACTGTAATACTGACAGCAAATACAGTATACACAGGTCAGCCATAACATTAAATGCAAAGGGTTGACGTGAATAACATTAATTATATTTTTATATTGACACCTGTCAAGGAGTGAAATAAATATATCACTTTCAAGGAGTGATATAAATATATTAGGCAGCAAGTGAACAGTAATTTCTTAGAGTTGCTGTTACATTGTAATGTTCAAAAAGGTAGGCTACAGAATCTCCAAAATGGCAGATCTTCTTGGGAGTTCTTGTTAGTACCTAGCAAAAGTAGTCCAAGAAGGGACATTGTAACATGAAGGGACATCTGGAGCCATGGGTGTATTAATAGGCTCATTGATCCGCATGGAAAGCAAAGGCTAGCCTGTTAGGGCCAATCTAACAGAAGAGCTACTTTAGCAGAATTTGCTGAATCTATGCTATGATAGGAAGATGTCAGAACCCACAGTGCATCACAGTTTGCTGTGTATGGGGCTGCGTAGCCACAGACTGGTCCATGCTAACCCCTATCCATGGCTGAAATAGGCATGTAAATGTCAGAAGTGGACCAGAGAGCAGTCGATGAAGGTACGTAGACTGGTTTGGTGGTTCACTTTTTCTTTAACATCATGTAAATGGCTGGGTGTGTGCATCTCACTTACTTGGGCTATATATGGCTGTGGGATGCACTAGGGAAGGAAGCATGCCAGAGAAGATACTGTAGTGTGATGTTTTGGGCAATGCTGTGCTGTAAAACTCTCAGGTTTTTACATTCATGTGGCTGTTACTTTGGCACGTAACATATCTTGTTTTGATAACACAAGTGGAATATGCACAATATTAGGCAGATTAGGTTTATGTGTATTTATTATTTGTTAACACTAATATGTATTTTTCTTCTCCGTTGTGCATTCTTTGATTTTATGCATTCCACAAGTCCAGTGATTCTCCTTTGATCCCACTCATAAACATTTTTCTGCACCACCACTGATTGACTAAAATTTTGTCCCTATTCTAAAGTTTTGTGTGAACATTAACTTACCTGTATCTGCATGAAGCAATGCATTGGGCTGTTACCAGATGAGTGTATAATTGCATAAATGGATAGTTGTACATGTTTTCCTATCAAAGTGGCTGGTGAGTATTTAATATATACATACAAATATCAATGATATAAAATATTAATATTGTAATCTAACGGTTAATGTTAGCACTTGATATTTATACTGAAATTCAACCTAATACATAGTACCAACATTATTAATAAAAACCTCAAACTTGATTCAATTCTATATTGTACATAGTCAGCTGAAGACAAAGCTGCCAGGTAGCATCTGGAAAAGAAAAAAAAAATTAACTAGATTTCTCTCTCTCTTTTTTGTCTCAAGTTGCACTAAAGTAAATTACCTTCATATGCTTTTGAATTCACTCAGGCTTGGAAAATGGTTATGGTGCTTATTATAAAGGAGTTTATGTTAGGTCTAAGGATCAACCCTGCCTCTTCTGCACTCCTTGCCTTTCCTGGTCCTCCATGTGTCTGTCCATTATTTTCATAATATTTTCTTTTCTGTCATCTTTATTTCTTTTAATTTCAATTTCCCGTTCACCATGTTCTGTAAATCTTTACTGTCATCTTCAGCTCACCCCTTTTTGACCAGTGTTGAGGGACGTTACTTTTTAAAGTAACTAATTACATTACAAAATTACTGTCTTTAAAAAGTAATCAGTTACATTACGGCATTACTTTCTGATAAAAGTATCTAGTTAGAGTACTTTTCCACTGCAAAAAATGAAAACTCCTTTGTGATTCCTCATTCATGTTGTTTTAGTCAAGACCTTTATAATTATTCTACCATCATCACTACACGAAGTTTGGCCCATAATCTGTTAACTACTAACAATCCTCTCTCATCTACGTGGTTTCGTGCGATGGCCGTAAGTACCTCCCTCTGTTATTCATGCTGTTATACCCCTATCTTACCTATGCGGTTTGACTATGTGAGGACAGACGCATGGAAAGATGGAAACCTAATCACAGCGCCAAAACTCGCGGTGAATCATGATGAACCGTACTTACGACCATCGCGCAAAACCACGTAGATGAGATTATTGGGGGCGGGGCTTGTAGGACGACTTATACACACACACACACTAACGGATTGGGAATGACTGCTGTCTGGCTCACGGATTGCTTAAATTGTCTGAATAACAGTTTACATGTTTGAAAAAATAATTAAGTAACTGGTCTTAATGCTCGGTCTTAATTAACATCCGTGCACACGTGTACTTTTTACTATAGACCTGTGACCACGTGTGTGAGTGTAAAACATATTTTATTTTGTGTTTGTATGCGTTTGTGTACTGTTTATTATAACAGGTGTGTGGAGTGACATTTTGAAAAATGCATTTACGATCCAAATGCAATTGCAAATTCATTCCAAATTTCAAATGAAAAAGCAAAGTCCATTTGCACCTGCATTTCCCATGTCTTACAAGTCATGAGCGTGTCATATTGAAATAGCAAAATCAATTACCACGTCTGCTTTTTCACTTTCTCTGCGTGTAGTTTGCCAAAACTCAAACGCATTCGCAATTCATTTGCTATTGCATTTCCAACGCGTTAAACGGAAATCTGTCAATCAGCGTCAGGGGTGGGTCTATACTGTGGGGTGTGATTGTATGGGGAGTGACGTCATTCGCAAGTCGATGACCAAGGGGGAAATTTGAGCGATGGAGGTGAACCAAGATTATCTCATCTGTTTATCAAGAAATAAACACACAAAAATGGCAAATCGCATTTTCTTACTCTGGAGTGGACAGAGAAGCTATTACAAATAAATATATTTTTAGATCTTCTCCTGCTACAGCCTGCTGGAGCTACAGTAAATCTTTCAGAAACGCTGCTTACCGGCGCTTTATAGCGATGGAGTCACTAAGGGACCGTCTAAAAAGTGCATGACCAAGACCCATTTCAAATGTAAAACCAAATGTACTATAATGCACTCTATCCTTGCTAATAACTACAACCATTCTCTTTGCAATATTCAGTTTGATATTAATTCAGTTATTCATTTTGTTATTATTTTTTTGCAAAAAAAAGAAAAAAAATTAAATCAAACTTAATGAGTGATGGAGTGGATTATAGTACAACTGATTTTACATGTGTAATCCACATAACGAGAAAGCTATTGAAAATAGTTTTTTTTTTGTAAAAAATTATAAAAAAAAAACATTATTAAACTGAATATTGCAAAGGGAATGGTTGTTCATTACCAACAAAGGGTATATAACAAAGTATTGAGATGGTTTTGTTATTGACCAAATACTTATTTTCCACCATAATTTGTAAATAAATTCTTTAAAAATCCTACAATGTGATTTTCTGGATTTTTTTTTTCTTATTTTGTCTCTCGTAGTCGAGGTATACCTATGATAAAAATTACAGGCCTCTCTTTTTAAGTGGGAGAACTTGCACAATTGGTGGCTGACTAAATACTTTTTTGCCCCATAACAAAAGTATGTACATAACAATAATAACAATAGTATTAGTATTAGGGATGCACCAATACATCTTTTTATCAGGCTGAGTACAAGTACTTCCATTTGGGTACTTTCCAATACTTAGTACTGATACCATGTATCAAAACCTTATGTCTGAAGCATATCATCCAATGTACCTCCTTTTGTTTTGCTAGAGCAAGGAAAATGTATGAATTATTACTTAGTAATTTGTAATTGTGCAGACTTTATAATAACTTTAAAATACAAGCTGATCTGCTGTTCCTGCAGTATTCTTTCATGTTAGTTTTTTTTTCACAACGAGAAAAATATTTCTACTTCATCTTCATGTCAGAGTTGTTAATGTTGACATCCACTTTGACATAAGGTGGAGGAGGGGCTGTGCATAGGGGTTATATAGTAAGCATCCGGCTTTGGCGTAAAGTGGTATCAGTGCATTAGAGCAATTTTATGAGCATGAGTAGATTAGTGCAGTATCGGATTGATACCCGATACTTGGTATTAGTATCAGTGCATACTTGGTTATTATATAAAGTTTCAGTTACTGTACATTTATAACACTGAATGTTTTTGGTATATTGAAAATTTTTTAATCACCACCGCATTGTATTAAATCAAATTTTATATATTTTTTTGTATTGGTACACCTTGAGTATTTGTGTATACCTTGCACTCTGTACTATTTTCAGACTTTTTCTTATCCTCTTTCTCTCTGCAGAGGATGAGCTGCAGTTACCTGCTTTGCACCATCCTTCTTTTCGTGGCTGTCCTGCTAGCCATTACAGTAACAGGCACCATTCTCTTCCTGAACCACTCCCAGTCTCCACCAATTTCTGACGGCCCGACACATATCTCCACCAATCAAGATGAGGCCAACGCCCTGGTTACAGTTGAACGAGGTGATGGCTCACGCATAAACATTTTTATCGACCCAAACTGCCCTGACTACAACAGTAATTTCCTGCGATTAGAAGGAGTACAGACCTCCCTACTTCACTCACTTACGGATCATGACTCAGACCTCAAGTCAGTCAAAGGCCAGGACCGTGCACTATTGGTCAACCTTGCTGAAGAGGTTGCAAAGCTTTCAGCACATGCTGGCCAACTGAAAATGGATTATGAATCTCTGAGGAGAGGTCAAAGCAACTTGGGAGAGGACCTTAACACTCTGCAAACTGAACAAGGAAAGCTTATACAGGTAAATAGTTCTAAATTTGTTCAAATAAATTTTATTTAATGATGGTCATTGTCGCAAAGCAGTTTTACAGAATCAAAAGAAAATTATGGAAATGTGTATGAAATGTGAGAAAATATATATAAATCAAAATAATCTGGTTGTCCCTGATGAGCAAGCCGAGGACGACTGGGGCAAGGTAAAACTCCCTGAGATGGCAATAGGAAGAAACCTTGAGAGGAACCAGAATCAACAGGGAACGCATTCTCATTTGGACCAAGATGAGTCAGACAGGTCAAGAGGGCAGAGGGGGTCTAGATGGCTGGCATCTCAGGAGCGGCATGTGCAGCTCAGGAGAGAGAGAGAGATGGAGAAGAGAAAGAAAACACAGACATGATGGCTCTCTGGGATGTAAAAGCAACCAGTCACTTTACTGCCAACAAACCTGAGTGATCAATGAGTGGGGAAGACAGCATCCAAACATACCAGTTTACCATAATACTCTACATCCCACAGATCTGCTTCTTCACCTAAGGCAAATCTATTCACAAAAATGCTTTGCTAAATTTTTAGTTTTTAGTCTAAACTTAAACTTTGAGACTGTGTCTGAGACTCGAACAATGATTGGCAGGCTATTTCATAACTTTGAGGCTTTGTAAAAAACGCTGCCCCTACTGTAGTTTTTATAATATGCTATACTGATAAGCAGCCTGCTTCCTTTGATTGAAGTAAGAGTGACAGATTGTAAAACACTAGCAGTTCACACGGGTACTGTGGCCGAGCCATATATTCTTTACAGGCCAATAGGAGGGTGTTAGGGGTGATGTGCTCATATCTTCTGGTCCTAGTGAGAACCCTTGCTGGTGCATTCTGGACTAAATTAAAGGTACACAAGTTAGGAACTAAGTTAAGGAACGTAAATAGCATCCAGTCTCTTATGTTCAAACCTCAAAGTTCAACAGTTCTTACAGTTTCTTGCATCAATCCACTGTAGTCACGCCAAGTCGTTTGCTGTGTTCTGTAGC
>JAQMYJ010000017.1:12987784-13002485 GCA_030014305.1 Clarias laeviceps
AAGTAACGCTGTAATGTAACTGATTACTTTTTAAAGACAGTCATTTTGTAATGTAATTAGTTACTTTAAAAAGTAACGTCCCCCAGCCCTGGTTATGAGAACGCCACACTGAAAATAAAAACTGTTGAGAAGATTCTTTTTTTTTTTTTCTGGGGATTAGCCTAATTACTGAAGAAACAGGTACGTCTTAAGTCGTTGTTTAAAGATTGCCAAAGATTTAGCTCTACAGACATCTAGAGAAAGTTCATTTCACCACTTTGGTGCCAGCACAGAAAAGAGTCTCGATATGCACGTCTTCCTCGATCCATGAGAGATGGTGGGACGAGACGAGCAGTGCTGAAGGATCAGAGGGAATGTGGTGTGGTGCGAGGTGTGACTAGAGCAGAGAAGTAAGTGAGTGCTGGGCCATTTTTAGCTTTGTAGGCAAGCATCAGGGTTTTGAATTTGATGCGGGAAGCTACAGAAAGCCAGTGCAGGGAGCGGAGAAGTCGGTGTGAGGGAACTTGGGAAGGTGGAAAAAAATGAGACGTACAGCTACATTCTGAATCAGCTGCAGAGGACAAATGGTGGACAGAGGCAGACCTGCCAGGAGTGAGTTGCAGTAGTCCAGTCTTTAAATAACAAAGGACTGAACAAGTACCTGAGTAGCCTGTGAAGAAAGAATGTGATGGGCAGATTCTTCTGTAAAGGTTAGCAATGTGAGGAGAAAATGACAGTTGATTGTCCAGAGTTACCCCAATATTGCGGGTAGTGGCTGAAGGAGTGATCTGATTGTTGTCCAGAGAGATCACAAGGTCTTGACCGGAGGGATGAATCACCAGGGATGAACAGCAGTTCGGTTTTATACACAGTCAGGTCCATGAGTATTTGCATACACCGACAATTAATCAACATGTGTTTAAAGTTTAAACTTTCTGCTTTAGTTTAAGGGGATTTAACAAAACTTTAATTATTTAATAAAATACTGTACCTGTCATTGATTCCAGGTGTTACATTTGGTAGCTGCTCATGGGAACTCTTTATATGCAGTTCAAAGTGGTGCAAGTGAAGGAGGCCATCAAAACAGGCCTATCACTTGCACCACTTTGAACTGCATATAAAGAGTCCTATAAGCAGTTACCAAATGAAAGCAGAAACTTTATGCCAATCAGCAATTTTCTACATTGTTGAAAAGAAAGAATGTACTCAATAACACTAAAAGGCTTTAAGTTCCATGGAAGACAGGTAAAGTGGATAATTGAAGCATTCGTCCCTTAGCTAAGAAAAACAAAGTTTCAACATCTTGCCAAGTGAAAAACACTGTTGAGGAGATAAATATAGCATTATCTAAGTCAACAATCAACAAATGTCCTCATAAATATCAATACCGATGATTTACCCAAAGATAAAACTATTTATGGGACTCTAGAACAGAAGGATAGACATACTAAAATTAATTAACTAAGCTAAACTTAAGTCAAATCTAATCTCAAATCTAATCACTTTGAATTAATATATTCCTACCTACTATGATTAATTATACCAGAACAATAGAAAGAAAATAATATGAGGAAGAAAAAGAAGAGCTCATCCCCAGTCTTCTCTAGCAGAAAAAGAAACAAAACCACATCATCGTCAAGCATACAGTAGGAGAGGCAGTGTTATGGCATGAGCATGGCTTCCATTGGAACTGGGTTACTGATGATTTGACTGCTAAAAGAAGTAGTAGTGTGACATCTGAAGTGTATAGAGCTATATTTTCTGTCAAACACAAAAAGTCAATCACCTGACCTCAGCTCAGTTAAGAATGCTTTTCATCAACTGATGACAAAAATAAATATTTGTATATGTGTGTTTGTATATATACTTGATAACTATGAAATTGAACCAGTTTTTGGATTCTATAGACTCTTTTTAGATTGTTCCTGTTTGCATATCTATATGTAACCACATGGATAAATGCAAAGTTGATATGTACTGTACATTGCAATGGTGAATTTGAACTGCAAAACGCTAAACACATAAGTTTGTGTTAATGTAGGCTAGCATAACTATATACTGTTACTGTTAGTTGCAAAGTGGATTGTCATGCCTTTATTTTTATATATATATACTAACTGGCAGTGGCAACCCATCTTATGAGCTTCCCTAATGATTGAACTAAACTAAGTAAACTAACTAATTAACTAAGTGGGCTAAGTAAAGAACAGTTCCTTAAGGAAGACTGGTGTAATCATTAATTTGGTCTTACTGCTGAAAAATGGAAGAAAAGCATATTTCTGTTGATTATGCTAGTGTATGCGTTAATGCATTAGTTAACAACCACATAGATATCTACTGCTGCAGGCTGCAATGACCTGTTTATACATTTAGACACTACCGATAATTTGGAAACACCAATCAGCCTACAACACATGCCTACATCGCTTTTGGTGATGGACAGCACTCTGACCATCTGGAGCTACTGTACTCAGTCCCATAAGCAGCAAGCTGTGATGCATTGTGTATTCTCACACATTCCATCATAGCCAGCATATTTTTTAAGCAGTTTCTGCTACAGAAGCTCTTCTGTGGGATTGAACCATTGACATTCTTTGCTAAAGTACAGTTTTGGGGATGCCCTGACCCAATCCTCTAGCCATTATATGTTTGTCTACTTTTTGATGAACAATATTGTGTGCAAGAGACACACATACATGCAACATAATGAAAGTCTTTTTATTACTGAAAAATATTTCAGACTAACTGTTAAATATTTCAGAATATTTTAGAATATTTCAGTTAGGGTTAACATATTGTTGCCAGCTAAAACATATTAATAACTGCAGTAATTATTAAAATATCAGATTTATTTTTTTATTATTAAAGTGGTAATGTTTGGGGCAGTGTAAATACAATTATGAACACATGTGCATTCTTTTCCCCCCTGTTACATTTAGAAACTCCTAAGTAGCTTGAAAATCTATAATTTTTACTCTCACTTCTGTTGCTGGTTTTTGGACATGTAAGGCATTGCATTGAGAGAAAAATAAATGAAGGTAAGATGTGTCATTATTTAACTCACAAATGGTTGGGAACTGTCAGTACCATCTCTGATTTCTCTTTGAAATGTACCTGTAGCTAAAAGCCCTGGAACAGAGATTAGGTAAAACAGGACAAAAGAAATCGACTGATGTTCTACTTCTCACTCTCAGAATAGAATTTACAGGTGTGCTAAAAACGCATTCCCTCCACAAAGCTGCATGATCCAAATATCATCGTTATATATGATTTACTTCACACTCTGTCTCATTTGTTATGTTCCATCTGTGTTCCTAATGAGCACCTAATTATTCATCAATTATTCTATGACAAAGAGAATGTTTTATAGAATCACCACATATTTTACCTACTGTTATGCTTTTCTTCCATTCGGGGGACTTGCATACATATGGTCAGAAAATATCCACACATCCTTATGCATATAAGCAAACCTTGATAAATAGGCACCTGGACATTTTAAACAGAAAATGATGCATTAACACAGTTAAAATGATGCCATAGAATTGCCAAGATGCCAAGACCAGGCAAGGTTTTTCTAAACTTCAAATCCAGTTTTGGTGAGTCCATAGTCTCACAATGATGTGTTCTTCTGATGGTGCAGCCCATCCACCTCAAGGTTTAATGTGCTGTGCATTCTGAAATGCTTATCTGATCACAAACGTTGAAAAGAGATATTTGAATTACCATAGACTTACTGTCAGCATGACCCAGTCTGACCAGTTTCTTTTGATCTCGCTCAGAACTATTGCTGATATGATAGTTTCGTTTGTTACAATCTGTAAAAAGATTGCTGCATGTGAAAATTGCAGATCAGCATTTTCTGAACTACACAAACAATGCAACTATCACTGTCACTGAGATCACATTTTTTTACCGAATTCAATTTCTATAACTGTATCTGCATTATTTTTATCTGAATTGTGCAGGCCTAAACAGGCTCAAACAGACATACACCCACATAAGAGCATACCCTGTGTGTGTGTAGATTTTACCTTTTGTACTTGGTATATATCTTACCCCCTCTCTCATGCATTTACACAAGACTGAAGTCTCTGATTTATCATTTATCATCAACTGCAGCTCTCGCTCCGCCTCTGCCCTGCGACCCAGCGCTCGCTCCACCTCTGCCCTGCGACCAAGCGTTCGATCCGCCTCTGCCCTGCGACCCAGCGCTCACTCCGCCTCTGCCCAGCGACCCAGCGCTCGCTCCGCCTCTGCCCTTCGACGATGACAATCCGGCGCTCGCTCCGCCGACCATCCTGTCCAGGGGACTTATTGTGTAGCCTCGCGGTCGGTCGGTTAGGGGTGCCCTGGACCTCCGTTGGGCGCTCCGGTGTAGCGCTGTTGGGGCGGGGGGGGGTAATGTCACGGATAACCCCTAGAGGGAGCCATGAGCAGAGAGCATTTTGTGCGTCCTTTGTGTTTTCTTTTAGTTTGGACTCCAATTCCCAGAGTGCACCTCGGTCAGGTGATGGGAGCGCTCACCTGAACCGAGGTGGCTGATTAGTTTTATTACTGTATAAGTAGTCGTGTGTTTAGATGGCCCTTTGTCGTGCATCTGTTGAGTTACCTTTTGTGAATATTCTGTCTCTGCGTCATGCTATTCTCCTTAACTCCTGGTTTGTTGTGCTCCTGTTTTGTTTGAGTGCCTTTTTGTTAAAATGCTGTTTGTTTAAATGCTGTTTTGTTTAATTACAGTCAGTATATCTCCTAGCCCATTTTGCTCTTAGCCTGTTGTGCTCCTAGCCTGTTTTTGCTCCTAGCCAGTTTCGTTTTGCTCCTAGCCTGTTTAGCTTAGCTCTTGTTTAGTTTAGGTCATGTTTTGTCTTCTTCATTAAAGACTCTTCCTCAGTATTCACCTCTGCGACTATGCCTCATGTAAAGTCCACACCCCGTACCCGTAACAATGCTGATGGTGTCCCTAAGATTTTAATGTGTTTATCTAAATACTTCTGTTCATAGCAGATTTATTAGCATCCTGCATATTTCCGGGGTATTCAGTACTATTTGTCTTTTTACATATTTATACATCTGTATTTTTTTATAATATTAGCCCTTATGTTACGGTGGGTAATGACTGGTTGGTTAGTGATTAACAGTCCGTGTGCAAGCCTAATATAAACACACCAGTGACATACTGGACACATAGGGAAAAGCAACTGAAAAGGCGGAGACCAATTTACATGTCTATTAGATTCAAGTTGTGTTCCCTTTCAAAAGCTACACTCGATGCTGCGTATAAACGCTATTGAGAACGCTCTTTGTTTGACCGGTTGTTGAAGCATGTGTGTCAAACAGGCCAAAGTTTGGCTTGTATAACCTCAGTCAGGTAATGTTTATTTGATTATGTGCACCTGGAGGTTATAAATAGGCATGAACCAGAAACATCCTCAGGTCTTTTTGTCTTCAAGGACCGCATTGTGTGTGCGCGTGTGTTGAATACTGCGCGGCAGTTAAAAATATATAAGAGAAAGAAAAGAAGCAGAAAGCGAAAGAAAAAGGGAAATATTACTTACAATGGCGGAGTTAGAAAGGAGATGTTTGCCTCCATGTGAGAGACTTCTCGCTGATGATTGCCACGCTTTCTGCTTTGAGTGTTTGAATGCGAGCACTGCGATCTCCTCGCAATTAGAGTGCTTTGCGCCCACGTGTCGATCTGACGGAAACGTGTGAGACGGATTCGCCCCTTTCTCTCGCACTCCCGCCGGATCGGGAGGATCTTGCGTCCGCTTCTCAAGTGCGCCTCTGCGCTTCTTCTGATCTGGCGGAAGAGACCTCTTCTCTTGCTTCCGTTGAGATGGAAATTGCCACCTCAGAGCGCTCCTCTCGTGGCGCTCAAAACTAGATTACAGGTTTCTGTCGGGTGGCCGAGGGGAGGGGCCTCAGCGATGATCTCTCCCCTTCTTTGGTGACCTCCATGACGAGGTGACTCGTTCATGGAGTAATCCTTATTCGTCCCGTGTATTTGTGCCATCAACGTCGATTTATTCGACTGTCGCTGGTGCAGAGGCACGGGGCTATAGCATGATGCCCCAGATTGAAGAGACGCTTGCGGGCTATCTGTCTCATCATCATTGAAAAAGCCCACTCTCCCCACCAAGCCGTGCAGACTAACATCTTCGCTAATGGGGAAGACTTTTCAAGCAGCGGGTCAGGCTGACCTGCTGAAGGACTTGAGCACCGGTGGGACCATCGACAAAGAGGCGTTTCAGGGTTTCCACGGAGTGACATCTGTGGCTCAACCTCACAGGCATCAAGAACAAAGACCTCGCTTTCCTCCTTGATGCCCCCATCTTGCCTTCCGGCCTATTTGGCGACAGTGTTGACGTCAACACTGTCGCCACTAGGTTTCGGGAGGCGAAGCGCTACAAGGAAGCGTTTGTCAGGTTTCTTCCCTGCCGTGCTCAATAGTCGGTATTTCTTGGTTCCAAAGAAAGACGGGGGGTTGCGTCCAATTCTAGATCTTCGCGGGTTGAACCGCTATCTCGGAAAACACAAGTTCAACATGTTGACAGTCAACATGATTGTCTCTCAAATCCAACCAAAAGACTGGTTTGTGACAATCGATCTGAAGGACGCATATTTTCATATAGAAATATTGCCACAACACAGAAAGTGCCTGAGGTTTGCTTTCGGGGCCGAAGCTTACCAGGATCAGGTCCTTCCATTTGGCCTAGCCCTGTCACCCCGCACATATACAAAATGCTTGGATGCAGCTCTGGTTCCTCTACGACTCGTAGGGAATCAGTATTTTGAATTACATAGACGACTGGCTGTTTTTGGATCAGTCTCAGGAGCTAGCACTAGGCGCTAGGCACTTCGTACCCTTTCTATGTGGTTCAGACCCCAGTTTCTGACTTTGGGTCCCACTCTAGGTCCGTGTTGTCGTCGCAAGATGCTAACGACAGACGCTACCCTCATGGGTTCGGGCGCGGTCTTAGATGGCTGTCCAGCCCAAGGGATCTGGAGAGGTCATCTTCTCGCATGGCACATCAATTGCCTCGAAATGATGGCTTTATTTCAGGCCCTGAAATACTTCCTCCAGCAGAGAAGTTACCATGTCCTAGTGCGGGTGGACAACACTACGGTAGTCTTTCACATAAATCGCCAGGGCGGACTGGGTTCGCGCTGCTTAGACAAGTTAGCGCAGCAGATTCTGCTTTGGGCACAGGACAAGTTCCTGTCCCTCAGGGCGATTTACATATGAATGTGGGAGCAGACTTGCTGTCCAGACAAGCTGTGACACATGGGGAATGGAAGCTCCCCTGGGTCTGGAAGCTATGGCCCACACGTGGCCCAGACTGCGTCTTTATGCATTTCCTCTGATAGCTCTGCTCCCCGGAGTCCTAGCGAAGGTCCGTCAACAGGGGTTTCGCCTCTTATTGATAGCCCCCTGTTGGCCTACCAGAGTGTGGTTCTCAAATCTAATATCTCTCCTCGACGGCCCACCATGGGCGATTTCGGTCAGGAGAGATCTTCTGTCTCAGGCGCAGGGGGCAATATTTCATCTCAGGCCTGAGCTCTGGAACCTTCACGTCTGGCCCCTGAGGGGGACCAACTAAGAGATGCTGGTCTTCCAGCCAATGTAATAGAAACTATTCTAAATGTTAGGGCTTCTGACCCTTAAGATGTTTTTTCTAATGGCCATTACTTCTCTCAAAAGAATTGAGGATTTGCAGGCTCTGTCAGTCTCGCCATCCTGCCTAGGCTCTGATTTGTTAGCCCACCTAGGTAGTGGAATGAATGTATCCTAAATGTCTTAACAGATGTCACTTGCAGTCTTTAAAGGATGTTTTTAGGAGCTCCCTCTTCCCGGAATGCTTAATTTAGCACTTATGCTTTTCTTACTATATTACATCCACAACCGAGTTTAAGGATATCATGATGTATCTGGATGTATTTATTGCTAGAGACTTCAAAGACTTTTGTCGCTCTGGAAAAGGGCATCTGCCAAAAATCGTAAATGTGAGTGTACTTTGGATTGGGTTTCTGTTTCCATATGTATAGTGAAGACTTCTATGTAAAGTGAGGAAATGGGTAACAAAGATTGAGCACTTTATTACCATATTACATACAGCCCACATGATGATGATGATGATGATGATAATAATAATAATAATGGCTTAAACAGGAAGATAAAGACCTGGACATTTAGCTAAAAGGAAATCCCTTTATTCATAGGTGTAGCATAGCATCGAAGCCTTATCATCAAAATGATAAAATCCAGAAACTTGAAAAAAAAACATGACATTATGCTATTCGTATATAACGCATCCAGACGAAAAGAGAAATTGACTACACAGTGTATTCTTTGGCATTTGGGTTATACAGTAATTAAGGTTACTATACATTCTTTAAAAAGCACATGTTAGGCACTTATACTATGCTGCATTCACTTAACATATAATGAAAGTACAAACAATCAGATTTTTTTTAAATTATCCAGTTAAGCTGATCTTTGCACAGACTAATCTGATCTTGCGTGTTTGTCTGTATGTATTGTATTTTACAGCTGCTCTCTGAGAGCCAGCTTAATATGGTGAAGGTGGTAAACTCAGTCAGCGATGCTTTGAACTCCATGCAGAAGGAGAATGGAGGCATGAAGGCCCGTGTAAAAGCTGACCTACAGAGAGCTCCAGTCAGAGGATTTCGTTTCAAAGGTTGTGCAAATGGTAAAAGCTTTTGGAGTTGGCTATATATTTGTCCATTAAAAACATTGCTCTGATCGTTTATCATTAGATTTTGATTTGCTCGAATGTTGTTTTTATGTCTATGTAGTTTTATTTTTGATAAATGTATCTATTAAAAATTATGAAATTATGCATTTTTTTGGGTTAATAATAAAACATTTTGTACGCTTGATAATTTTATCCAAAACAAAAATTAAACCAAGAGGGATTGAACTAAATAGATCACTAATAATTAATTATATAATTCTGTAAATACTTTATTATTGTAATTATTTATACACTGCCTGGACAAAAGGGTACACACTCTAAGATTTCATTTAGTCACCTTTAGTTTTAATTACTTTACAATGTGGTGACTACAATGTTTTGTGAAAATGATTCCTCATGCTCCCAGAACCCACCCTTTCACAATCGGGTCCTAAAAGCCTGTGCCATCAGGTAGGTAAAATTCCAGTGATGTGATACCCTGGCTATTCAGTATATCCAGGTCATCAGCTGACTTCATTTTATTGCCACATAACGTTGCTAAGCAATAGAAGCAACCCCAAATCATAACACTGCCTCTAGAGGCTTGTATATTGGGCACTATGAATGATGGGTGATTGTTTTATGTGCTTCCCTTCTTCCCTGATACACCCATCACTCTTGAATAAGGTCAGTCCAAATTCATCAGACCATGTGAGTTTTTTTCCTTTGCTCCGAATCAAAATTTTTATAGTCTCCAACAAATCCATACTTTTTCTGATTAGTCTTACTAACAAATGGCTTTCATATGACCACGCAGCTGTGTCCCAATCATGTGAGTTCTCATCACATTGTGTGCATATGGAACTGTTCTTACTTCCACTATTAAACATAGCTATTGTTTTTACTGTTGATAATGACAACTACTGAAAATATGTTACGTATTCTTAACCCAGTTCCCGTAATAACATTTTTTTTCCTTTGCTATAATTCTCAATCCAAAAGAAATTTTTGGGCACAACTGAAAAGGCAGGTGTGAACAAGGAAGCCCAAAATCCTGATTCGGTTACAGTACACCAGTTCTTCTAGGAGGAATGGGCTGAAATTCCAGCAACTTATTGTAAGAAGCTTCTGGAATGCTGCCTGAAACTGTAATACTTCTGAAAGGTTCATACAGAATGTGTATGTAAACTTCTGACCCATTTGATGCTAGAAACTAAAAGCTGAAATAAATCTTTCTACACATACACACACACCAGGCCGCCAACCCTCACACACTTACACACCCAATCATACACTACGACTAATTTGCAAAACCTAATCAACCTACTTTGGTTGATTAGGTCTTTGGTCTGTGTGAGAAAACTAGAGTAGCCTGAGAAAGCCACTAAGCATGGGGAGAACATGCAAATTCCACGCACACTGGAGAAGATATTCCCTAATAGTGGGTGGCAAAAGTGCTCTCGCACGCACACCTACAGTACAAGCAAGTTTTTCAGGGAGCGGACAAAAACAGGAGAACACAGTGGAAACACTATTAAGAAGAAAATGGAAGACCCTTCACAAACACTAGCTCAAACTCAAGAACAAATCATTATTTTTTTGAAGGCTTGGTACTTGTTTCTCTTCTGTTCTCCCGTTTATACCCAATCTCTTGGTGATCCTCATAAAGCTGTACATATTATTCATATGCGGATGACACTCAACTCATTCTCTGCTTTCCTCCTTGGAAATAAGCTGTCTTGAATGACAACCCATCAACTGAAACTCAAAACTGAATTCCTGTTTATCTCGGGTAATTCATCCTGCTGTCAGGATCTTATGTTCTTCTTGGACAAGACTCAGATCGCACCTTCAGTTACTGCTGGCAAACTGGAGGCAACTCTGGACAATCAACTGTCCTTTCCCCCCCCACATTACTAAATGTACTCACTGGATTTCTTCTTCATAACATTAGAAGTATTTGTCCATTTCTCTTCACACAGGCTACTGATGTGCTTGTTTAGTCCTGTATTATTTCAAGACTGGACTCTGCAACTCCCTCCTGGTAGGTCTGATTCAGGCTGCATGGCCTGTTTTAAACCTTTCTTCTCTTAGGGATCGAGGAAGACATGTTAGATATAAAGGGTTTAAAGGCTTTGCACTTAACTAAGAGCCCATGCTGAACTGAGGCGGGTGTCGCTTGCCCTTTGGGAACCTCGTTGGCTGCTACGCTGAGAGACATGTCTTCCAGCTCAAGTTCTAACTTTAACTAAATCAGGGACCAGATATGAAGCCTCAGGCTCTGTCTCCATGAGCAGAGGTGAGGCTTCGTGCCTATAGCCGGGGGAGCGACCGGCTAGGCGCGCAGAGCGGCTTTTGTTGGGTTGATGTTCCCCGTCTGGAGCTACTTGATCGCCCGGCCTGACGCTCATGAAGACGGTTTTCCACCCGGATGGCTAGCCTATAAAACTAATCCAGATCCTGTGGAGGATCACGAATGGCTACCTCATCCTTCAGCCGCTCGGAGAGCCCTTCAATGTCATTCCACCCCAAGCTGGAGGCCTGGGTATAACTGTATAGTCAGCTACAGATCGACCCTCTTGACGAATGGAAAGGAGGGGCGACACTAGACTGCTTGCCGTATGCGGATGGTGGAAAGTGGCCCTACGTGCTTCCATGAAGGCACTTAGGGTGGTGTTTTCTGAGAGGAGGTGCCGCCACACTGCAGTAGCCCACTCTAGTGCTCTGCCTGTGAGCAGAGACACCATAAATTCAACCTTCGCCTGTTCTGATGGAAATTGGGAAGGTTGCAGCTCAAATATTGGTGACCACTGCAGGATGAAGACCTTGCACCTATCTAGCTCGCCCGCATACGGTTGTGGAGTTGGTAGTCGAGTTTTGGCCACTGATCCGGGGGCGAGACGACTCCGGAATCAACTCGCGGCCAGATGAAAACCCAGAAGTGGCTTGCACATCGAGCTGCCCGAAAATCAGCTTGAGGCGCTTATTAATCCCACGCATTTCCGAAATTAGAACAGTCAGGGCTTCCTCATGCTCATCATGCACTCCCGCTTGACCCTCAACTATCTCACGCACCCGCTACAAGCCTGCGGGCTCTTCAGATGGTGCGATCATTCTGTTATGTGGTGCAGATTGGAGAGCCGCACCACGAGATGTAAGAATGTTTGTTTATAAGAGCCCTGACGCAGGGCTTTAGAGGGGGTCAACGAAATAGGAGGTTGTGAGAGTGCTTATGACAGGTACTGGAAGACCTTCCCGTTAGGAGATGGTGTGGGATTATAAATTAGGAACTTAAAAGGAAATAAAAGAAAATTGAAAACACAAAATAAACAGAGCTCTGGCGTCTACATGAGAACGGACAGGGCTCTGAAAAACAAAACAAAACTATCCTCTCGGGGCCTATGCCCTTACAGAGGATTTATAGTAGAAAGTGTTTTTCTTAATCTATGCTTTGCACTTAACTAAGAGCACATGATGAAATGTGGCATGTCGCTCTCTCTTTCTTTCTCTCTCTCACGCCGGCATTTTAGGAAGACAGAGGCTGGGTCTTTGCCTCTATCTTGTACTTTGTGCGCGCTTTGTCTGTCTGTCTTTTACATTCTTTCTTCCTCTTGCTGTGTCTTTGTTTTGGTCTTGGTCTTTGGCCCTGATACCTTACCAGTGCTACCTAAATGATTGCACGAAGTGCCGAGGTACTGCAGGACTCTTAAACACGCCACCAGTTGCAGCTCGTTCAGGCTGATTGCCTTACGGCAGCGTTTCCTGGCAACCGCGTGTATAAATGACCAAGCCTTTGCCTGTTCAGAACTCCGTGTGGTAGCAGCCTGCAGATCTGCCCATTCTGAACAGTTTATGCGCGGTTCTACCCCTCACGCAACCCGTGTCGTTACAACAAAAAAAAAATGTGTGAATGTGTGTGGAGACCACTTAAACACTTGGTAAACTGACATCATAAAAAAAAAAAAAAATTTATTATAGTAACACAGCTATGTTAAATAGTGAAAGTAAGAGCATTTCCATACACAATGTGATGAGAGCTCACAGGATTGGGACGAAACCACTGTGTGACCATAAAAAAATATGTCAAGAAAAAAGGCTTCGGTTTGCTCAGGAGCATAAAATTTGTGCTTTGAAACAGTGTAAAAAGGTCATATGATCTAATGAGTCCAGATTTATCCTATTTTAGAGTGACTTGAAAGAAGTGTGTCAGCATAAGTAGGCAAACTCATAAAGCGATGCACCCATCATGAATAGTGCCCACTGTAAAAGCCTATTATAACCTGGGTTGCTTCATTACTGTATGTAGCAGTAAAATTAAGTCAGCTGCCTACCTCAACTCAACTGAACTTTTTGTATAGCACTTTACCAAGAAGAATGCCCCAATGTGCTTCACATAAACAATGAAAAATTTTATAATAAAATTATATAAAAAACAAATAATAAAATAAAATAATAAAATAAAATAATATAAAAACACATAATTAAAATTAATGCTGTGAAATTTTGGTTCTGGGATCATGAGGAATAAATTCCATAAATTAATTGGCCTAGATCTTAATTCCATTGAACATTTTTAAGATTTACTCAAGAAGACTTTAAGGAGTTGTTTGACCCTCCCATCAACAATCTTATAAAAATTAATGCAACTCAGGATGGAAATGCATGTTGCAATTTTGCATAAGGTTGTTGAAACAATACCACAGCATCAATGTGCGCTGTAATCAAAGGTAAAAGCACTTCAACAACATATTAGTGAGTGCAACTTTTTGTTTGGTTCTGCAGTGTATATAATGACAAGAAACAACTATTCATGACAGATGATTTAATGCCATTTAAAGACCAGGAGCAAAACATTTAAAGAATATCTCAAGGATCTATATTTCGTAGGTGAAACCTTTTCTTGATTCTTTTTCTCTCTCTCAAAATTTTAGGTTCCCGTCCTCGTGACTGTAGTGATATACATGCAAGTGGTCAGAGGGAAGACGGTGTCTATTCTGTGTTTCCCACTCATTACCCTGCAGGGTTCCAGGTCTACTGTGATATGAGCACGGATGGAGGGGGCTGGACTGTGAGTCTCTCTTATTGTACCTAATGACAAACATTCATTCACCCTTTACAAATACATCTTTACAAATTATTTGGCATAGCAATGCAAATATAGTTTGCCACCACACATACACATCATTTAGACCCCATATACCAAAGTAAGTTACTCAGCAATCAGACAGGGTTTTTTGGGCAATCAGAAACAGTTATAGTTTAGAGAGGACTGTGATTGCGGAAACAGATTCTGATATAAAGCAAGAGAGTACGAGACATGCATGTACGCATGTGAGTGTGAGATTAGAGTATGGACTTTAATTTATCACTAATACAAAGAGTTTGGTATGTAATGGCATTTTCAAGTGCTACAACCATCAAACACGTTTATTGTAACATTTATTTAAGAAATACAGAAACAAGACAGAAGGGAAACAAGGATTCAATTTTCAAAAGGTGTAATGATACATAAACAGGAGAATATAAAGATGAATTAAGTAACGGTTTAGGCTAAAACCAAAAAAGGCACACAACACCAACAAAAGCAGATTCCATGAATTCAACAAGTCATAAGCTGTGTTTGTCGCACTGGGACTACACCAAGGGAAATTTGTTGCAATAAGAATACGCTACAAAATACTGTATTGTTTCACATAATGTGCTGGATTTTTCTGATGGTTAATACTGTCCTATTAGATTTGAGAGAGTGATCTAAATAAATAAGGCAAAAAAAATTTCAGAATAAGCTCATCAATGTACGTCATTATGTCATGTTCTAAGTCTACTAGCTGTTATTCACACTAGCTGCTAAGATGGGGTCCGTTCTTCGTACGTCGCTAACTGAGTTATCTGGATTTGATTGTTGTGGATTTGTCCTGATCTTGGATTGTTTCGTTCTTCAATGCGCATCTCGCATTTGCTGTCATAGCAACATGTCCGTAAGCTTAAACCTGCTCGGTAGCAGGTTTATTTCATGTAAACAG
>JAQMYJ010000017.1:13018916-13032318 GCA_030014305.1 Clarias laeviceps
AATGTTTATCAGTACATTACAGAAAATAATGAACTTTATCACAATATGCTAATTTTTTGAGAAGGACCAGTATATGCTGAAGTGTGTGTCTGTTTTGGCAGATAGAGAAGACACTGCAGTATGAAGCTGTTCTTTTGCAAGCGAACATACTTTGTATATGATGCCGGGGATGCATCATATTTTTGGTGTGTTGGCGATTGATTCTGTACTGAAATATACTTATATATTCATAGACTGTTAAAGTAACATTATATGTACAATTAAAGTGTAATATAATCACACAAACATGAAAAAGGCATTCTACTGTATACTCACTGCAAGATTGTGAACTAACCGCAAGATTCCACTAGTAGCAGCATGGATTTATGGGCGTTCCACAAAATTAGAAAAACTTCTGTTTGTGCATGCGCGGTGAGGATTCACGGATTCACAATTTATAGAACACCAGCTGTGGATTTTTTTCCCCCCACATAGTAAAGTGCAGTAAAACTACTCATAGAAGTAAATTTTTTCCAAAAAGTTACTTAAGTAAATGTGATGGAATAAATGTAACTCGTTACTACGCACCTCTGAAATTGTGAGAAATTTTTTGTTTATGTATAAATCAAAACGATCAGATTGTCCCAGATGAGCGATCTGTTGGTTACGGTGTCAAGAAAAAAACTACCTGAGATGGCAATAGTAAGAACCCTTGAGAGGAACCAGACTCAACTCAAACTCATCCTCATTTGAGTAGTAACGGATCACCGGGATTGATCAGAAGTAATACTGAGTGTTAGGAGACTGGAGTTTATTTGTTAAACGGAAAACAATGCCAATTCTCTTTTGAACTAAAAATAAAATTTATATGGCTCCTTTGTGGAGATTCTTCTCCATAAAGGAGCCATAACTTAGCAACTGAATTAGTGCATGTTCAGTGATGCAACCTTGTAATCATAGGCGTAGAGCTGCTGCAATGCAATGAAATGAAATTAGGCCTTTTTGTATTAGACAAAATATTGAAGATCGTGAGAAACATTAAACACAATACAAAGCATTATCAGCATCTGTCTCTACCAGCTTCAATTTCACTTTAAAACTGGCTTATCGTAGTACAGATATGTGGCGTAAAAAGTTACTTTTCAGGCATGAACCGAGCTGATTACATACACTATTTGCCATTTCAGAAGGGTATAATTATGGGCCTGCGTCGAGCAAAGAAAAAAAACAAAAGTAAATTTGAAATTCTTGGAATTTGTTTAAAAACACTCCAACACATTATTATAACCTGCAAGGCCAGTGTTGAACAGTCTTCTTCTGAAAGAAATATAATCAGAAAAAAAAAATCATCAATGACCATGGTCAGAGATAACCTAAAGGCTTGGTAAAGCTGCATTGTAAAAAAAAAAAAAAAAAAAAAATCTTCAGTAAAAATCATACTTATATTTTTTAAAATGAAAAGCATTTTCACAATCACAATGCAACAAGACCTTGCAGGATTGGGATTAAACAGCTGTGTGGCCATAAGAAAACCACTTATTAGTGAGGTTAAAAAAAGGCTTCAGTGAAGCGATGCACGCATCATGCATAGTCCTCACTGTACAAACCCCTGTGAATTGAGGTTCACAGATCTGAGGTTGCTTCAATTGGTCAGGTCTAAACTCAGCGATGTTATGTGGCAATAAAATGAAGTCAGCTGACTATATGAATGCACTGAATGACCACATTATTACATGAATAGATTTATTTCTTCCCTGAAGGCATGGGAACATGAGTGTATTTCTGGGACCATGAGAAATAATTTTCACACATGAATTGGCCACCATTGTGCATTGTTATCAAAGCTAAAATCATCAAATGAAATAATGTGTGTGCCTTTTCTTAATTATTTATACAGTGGAATCACAACTGAGCCAATGTTTTTTCTCTCTCTTGCGCTGCGGATTTGTGGGTAAAAAAATCTCTGGTAAAGCCGATCTCCAGCAGTTTCTGAGAAAGGAATTTTACAGCTTTTAACATGGATGACGCTTTCTAAGTTTTGCACATTTCTGATACAAAGTGGAAGGGTAGGAGTTTGTGCATACATACAGTATGTGTATAAATATAGGAATGAAAAAAAAAACCTTTGATACATGATAAAGAAAGATGTCTCTCTTTATGTTCCTTGTGGCCTAACATGATTTGTGCATTCAGCAAGCATGATTACATAAACATTACTTGGTGAGCTGTTACCCAAAGAGCAGTCAAAAGAATTGACGGACCCCATGCAGGTGGTGATAAATCATACGCCAACTTTTTTCTCCAACCTTTTTCACTGTCTTATGCTAGAAGTAGCTCTAATATAGTGCAAACTATATGTGTTTGGATCAGACATTAGACTACAATTTTGCAAAAATGGGCGAGAGTATATAAGCATTAAATGTAGGAAGAGGTCAAGAAGGCACCAGATTTGGCCTTTGTGTTTACTGTTTACTTGCTCCTCTATCTGAATTTTTGATCCATTGAGGTCATAGGCCCTGATTGATTCTATTTATGCCCAGTCTAACAAAATTCTCATGATTTCTTTTTTTTTAGCTAGGTTTACTTGCGTCCCTTCAATACAAAAACTAGATAATTTTCAGGATTTAAGGCATTTTATGAATGCATAAAAAAATTGTGTAAACTTTAATAATTTGCTACATTCACTTACACATCTTCAGTTGTGAGAATAGTTACACTAATTTGTAACTTATCAAGTGTTATCCCTTTTTTCCCTCCAGGTGATTCAGCGCAGAGAGGATGGGTCTGTGAATTTTTTCAGAGACTGGGACTCTTACAGAGCGGGATTTGGCAAGATAACAGGAGAACATTGGCTTGGTAAGTGTGTTTTTGTGTGTGTGTGTGTGTGTGTGTGTGTGTGTGTGTGTGTGTGTGTGTGTGTGTGTGTGTGTGTGTGATTATGTGCTTATACAGTTCACTGTTGTGATGCTTCTTTTTCACATTGTAATTAAATTTTCTCTTTGAGCAAAACTCTTATCTCTTCCTTTTAAGTTAGTGTCTGTGGGGAATGACTCACATATAGATTGGATGAACAGTTTATTACTTTGTTAGAGACCAATTCATCAATGCCAATGAAAACCATGGAAAAAGGTGGAGTGCTTTTTCACTGTGTTTCCTCAATTTATCCCTTTCTCCCTCTGTGTTACACTTGTTTTACTGCTTTTTTTTTATTATTAAACGAGGTATTTTCAGTTGAAGTGCTGTAAGCCCTTAACCTTGCTGAAAAGGTCAAACATGATTCCTGGACAAAGAATGTCTTTGTTTATGAGAATACATGTGTTGGTGCATGAATGAAAGCTGTAGATATTTTGTACTGTATTAAGATAAATTCAGTGAGAAATGGCAAAACAATTATTGGTGTGACAACAAAAGAAATTATACAAATTTCTCAGGTTACTGAGGGTTTAAAATACTCTAAGAATATTCTACTACTTAGAACGCCAGTCATAATAATAAACAACTTAAGTAGGAGTACAAAGATTAAAATGTATTTAATATGGACAACAGACATCGTTTCCTAGGCATTCTCGTTTCAATGAACATAAACGTAAACCTGGTAATAGTATAGTGTAGTTATGCACTAAACACCACTACATCACAGTTTTGGGCATCATTTTTACAATGTTTTGTAAAAGTGTTTGGTACACTACCAACTCCAAACCTTTGCAAGAAATTACTTCATTACAGGGTTGGGAGGTGGTGGTTAATGGTGTAATATCTTGATGGCAATGCTTAATTTCTTCTTTGTTAAGGAAAAAAATGCTTGTCACATTTACATCAAGATAACTTCCTCCTATGTTACTTTTGAACATGGAATTTATCAACATCCTTATTTTGTGTGATTTTCAACAGTACAAACACTAGTGAACACTAGAGATGTTCCAGATAAATCAATCAAAATGACACAATGCCAATCACACTACCTAAATATTTTTTTAAATTTGAAATCTACAATAAATGATTGTGCAACATGTAGTTGTATAGCAAATTTGTTATATAGTTGTGATACTTACAGATTTCATGTTATAATATTTCCCCTGGCCTTTGCTTAACTTGAACATTTCTGCTGCATTAAACACCATTCATGTACTAGCAAAACTTAAATGGTTGATTGCAATGTAACTAAATTTATATCAACTAAATAGTAAAGATTAGTTATAAAAAATTGCAAACATGGGAGCTTTTTGCATTCAACTTTACAGTGAGTATGCAATATGTCCTCTCCAAGTACTGTATGTGGCAGTATGCAGTCTGCAAAGCACTGTGCCTTGTTGTATTTGTGACTTATCTTAGAATCACGTTTTCTCACTAAATGCCGGAAATCAAACAAATTATGCAGAAGCTAGAATTCTTATCTTATAAATAGTGGCTAATACGATTAACATAATTCAATTAACTTACATTGAAAAATCATTTGTCCTCGGGAACACCAGTGCCAGTTGCTGTCTCTAATAGGTTTCGTTGGATTTGAAGGCAGTATTTGATTGCCAGGGTAAACAAAAGGGAGAGCTTGAGCACATTTATTAATCAGTCATGGTTACAGGCTGATTAGTCAATGTAGATTACCCTTAAATGCTTGATATTGAGTTGATTAATCAACACAGCCACCTTGATCAGTCAACCACTGATAATTACCACTACCTTCCTTGGGATGTCCCTATCCACAATGTTTCAATGACACAATTGTACATTTGTTCATTAGTGATAAAAGTGAAGAGCATTTTTTGCCAGGATCCATCTGTAAATTCTAAGATAGTCAGTACAGAAATTTGAAGAATCAAGTATCAATTAATGAGTAAACAAATTGGCCCTTTTTAAATGTCTCCTGTGTCAAAATTTCTAATCAATCAGGAAACAGTTTTATTTACTTGAAAGTGTTACAGTAAACAAAAAAGAAAGAAGTGAACAAAAATATGAACAATAGATTCTCATGCAGTTTAGCAATTGAGTGAGGTGAAACTTAGACCATTATTCCATGCAGTGTACAGTATTAATGTGCAGAAATGGTGCTGATTATGCGGCTTTCTGTTCAGAGAACTGACTACAGTATGATGCCCAGTGCAGTTCTCACTATTGTTACTTTCCAGTATGTTTTCTTAAATCCGACTTTCTTTTTTCTTAGTAGTAAAATAAAGGATGAATCAATGTTCCATTTTCCTTTCTCTATCAACCGTGTATGCATTTGTAACACTTTCTTATCCAGAGTTCTAATTTATTGTCATGGTCTAATTTAAGCAAGTTCATCTGCAGCTCATGCACTTTCTGTCTCTCTACATGCCACTCTCTCCTACTTCTTTTAAGAATTTTTTCCAGTCATTTGCCAGCTGGCTTTTCTTGCCATGTGTGTATATTTTTTGTGTAAAGTCTCTAGACAAGTTTTTTTTTTTCATGTTTTGCCTTTATGTTTTACCCCTGATACTAATTAATCAGACTCAGATTTTTTTTATCTAATTATTATTTATTTGTTTATTTTACTGTATATGGTTTCTGTTGAAGTTTGTTTTCAACTAAAAAGTGGGACTTTAAAATCCTAATAAGTCAGCCTTGTTAGAGAAGGCAGCATTCTTTTTTGGATCCAGCAAAGCTGGCCAAACCACCATTGACATTGTAGTTGACAAACTGTTATTGCACCTCAACATAAAACACTCATATACTCTATGTTCAATTTGCAGTCTAGGAATTATTAGCCTAGAGCCCCTGTTCAACTGCATCAGCTTAATCTCTTCTTTGTGTCCACTGTTAAGTGCCCTGTTAAAAAGCTCTGAAATTGGAGAAAACTGAAAGTCCACATCAGACAAAATGTAGAAATGGTTTTGAGAATGGGGAAGAAGTAAAAAAATTGGCCCAAAATCTATACAATGCAATTGCATTGGAGCTCACAGTGCAACAGTAACTTAGCGAAACACAATCCCCTTGACTTTTCCGTACACAAATTGAATTGGAGTCTTTGGTTTGAACGTATCTAATATGCATACAAACAAATCATATTAACCTGTAATATGTAAAATCTGAGAATGTAAACCCATGCTAGACTTCCTCTTATCTTTTGTTCCTGCCTTTTTACTTTCACAGTTCACGTACAGGTTTATTACTACAAAGAATGGTCCTGTAATGCATAGCTGACCAAAGAAAATTGTATGTCTGTATTTTGTTCATTGTATCCATTGCATTTTTGTATAAAACCATCACATAGTTTTTCAGAGGCTTCTACTGTTCTAATGTTTCCTAAGCAATGCTTTTTTTCATACTCTATCTAACATCTGTAAATTAATAATGGGCATTATACATTCTACACATGACACATGGTACGGTACCAGTCAAAACTTTGGACATACCTGCTCATTAAATTTTGTTACTGTTGTTGGTGGTTTTATATAATGTACTATTTTGTACCTTGTAGAACCATACTGATTAGATATGGAACATGTGGTAAACATTTTTAACAATTAAAAAAATATATTAAATACTGGTAGTCCCCGACTTATATTCGAGGTATGCGGGAGAAATCCCGGCCTCACCGATTTCAATAAATCAGTCCGGGAGCACGATGATAGGAAATGGCTGTCCTGTAAAGCTGCCCCGATGGAGAATGGTGCCAATGGTCGACCAATTCATGTTAAAGGAACGAGCAATGTCTGCCATCTTTTCACCTCGATCTATCCTCTCAATTATTTTCATGTTTGTCACCATTGTTATTGCCTGGCCCTCCTTAGCAGTACCAGCTTTATCGCTGCTGCTTTTACGCATCTCTTCGGCTTGTATTGCACTGGCAGAGAATACATGCTGCACATGACAATGTACGCTGGATCTAACATCCACAATTAAGGTTGTAACTCGTATGTTCTTATGTAGACGACCTAATCTATATGCATATCTTAGTAAGGGTTTTTATTCCTTAGCAACATAATATATGTTAATATATATAACATAGTATACATAATATGGATACTTCTTTAATGTTCACTCTGACACTCTTCTCATTATTACTCTTTTTGATCACTTTGATAACTGTTTAATGAGCTTAAAAGTCTGTTCATTAAACCAAGAGGAAACCTCAATGTCCTTCAACCAAACATGCATTTTTGTTACAAACTTCCTGACCTTCTTAGTTCTCCAACCTAATTTAGTTGAATATTTATTTTGTGTACGTATATTTTATTTAAGTTAGATACTAGTTATGCAAATAATGTATTCAATACCGAATGCCTTTCTTTTATGCATCTCATTAATTAGCAAATTGAGTGTATTTTCAAATTGCCTTTAGCATAGGATTGAGTTGGCACCCCATTCAGGTTGTACCCTGAGTTCTCTGGGATAGTGCCCGGGCCCCGGTCAACCTACACCGGGTAAGTGGTATAGACGATAGATGGATGGATCAAGTACATTCAAATATAATTATCTTGGAGGTCCTTAATATTCTTTTTTAAAAACATTGGTTCAGCCAGCAGCTTTTGTTCTAATGTCACTGACAAAGCTTGACAAAATGAGGAATACAGCAGAAATGGAAGAACTCAGAAAGGTACATCACAAGAGTCATCATCAGTGTTTCATTTCATAGCTGAGAGACCTGAGAGATATAATTTACTTGAAAACTGATTCTGATCTGCTGTGCTGCTTGAGAAGTAATTATTTTTTCAGGTTCTGGTATAAATTGTCCTCATGTACCCTTAAATATATAGACATGTACCCTTAAATTGTAAAATTATAGAAAACATCATTATCATAGTTAAAAAATGTCTATGTTTGGTCAAAGCTCCACATACGTTTGGTCATATAGTATACATCCATATGTTTGTCCATCTATCCATTCATCCATCCATAATCATTTGACATTTGGGGTGGTTAAATATAGAATTACTACACAATTAGTGTACTACTTACTACTCAATACAATTAGTTTGTGCTGACTGTATTTCTGTTCTTGGCTAATAGAAGTTGAACCATAATCTTCTGCTGTTGGAACCAATCCACCTCAAGGTTTGATGTGTTATGCATTCTGAGACACTTTTCTGCTCATCCTGGTTGTAAAGAATAGTTATTCTGCAAATTAATTTATGCAGCTGGTGTTTTTATTACAGAAAAAACACTTTTTGTGTTTTCTCGACCATTTGTTTGCTTAGAAGATTTCTTCCCAAATTGTGGTCATACAGTGTTGTATTTTGATGTGAAACATCAAGGAGAGCTCTCCTGAACCTAGTCTTTTCTTTATATAACATAATACAGATATTACAGAAGTCAGCAGCGCTCACAGATGGATATCTTTTCAGTATCACTACTGTGGTTTATGTTACACTGTCAAATAAAATATTTGAACATATTTCAGAAAAATCTCTCACTCTCTTTCTCTCACTCACGCTTGCTCTCTCTATCTCCCCAAAACCTACCTGTCCATTCAGCCAACAATCCATAGAGGCAGAAGCAAAATATGAGAGTTGTTAAAGCCCAAACATATGGAAATCATTTGGTCAGAACTATATGGGGATGTGGCAGTAACTGCAATGTGAAAATGATGTTCATGGATGATTGTGTCTAGAGTTCCCACAGACAGTTGCATCTCTTCCAAAATCATCCGTCGATTTTCCAATATCAGGCATTCGACTCGCTGGATGTCAAAGGGAATGACTGCAGTGGGCTCAGAGCCACCTTGGCTTGGATCATCATTCAGAGATGTACAGCTTTTTATAAAATGTTTGCACCATTTACTTTAACAAAGGGATTAAACAAAAGAGAATAATTTTTAAAACATAATAAAAATCGTCTTATCGTAGCGGGTCATTGTAT
The DNA here is from genome assembly GCA_030014305.1 of Clarias laeviceps. Lineage (NCBI taxonomy): Eukaryota > Metazoa > Chordata > Actinopteri > Siluriformes > Clariidae > Clarias > Clarias laeviceps. The sequence continues at coordinate 13,027,716 of JAQMYJ010000017.1, forward strand.
TCGGTAAATACAACCTTAGCCGAACAACAAATAGCTTTTTTTTTTTCACTGTGCCATTATTTATATTCTATCAAAGCATGTGGACAATAATAAGTACCCTATGATTCAATAGGTAGTAGAGCCACTTCTATCAGCCACAACTTGAACTTGTTTTCTGTATGACTATATCAGTCTCTCACCCTATTCTTCTTGACAGAATTGTTTTGGGCATACGCTTAGACAAAACTTTCTTAAGGTCCCGCTGAGCATTTCAGTTGGATTGAGGTCTAGACTTTGACTAGGCCCATCTAAAACCTTGATTCTATTATTGTTCTGCCATTCTGAATTATTGAATGTCAGACAGAGGCCTCATATTTGTCTCTAGCATACTCTAGTATACAGAAAGGTCCAAAACAAGCCCAAATCATTCTCTACACTCTATCACTGTGCTTGACAGAGGGTATGAGGTGTTTCTGCTGAAATGCTGTATGGTTTTTACCAAGCATGGAACTGGGCATTAAGGCCAAACAACTCCACTTTGGTCTCATCTGTCCATACTAAATTGTACCAGAAGCCTTGTGGTTTTGTCAGATGCAGTTTTGTGACCATTTGTGCTTCCGTGTTCTTTTTAGACTGAAAAGTATTTCTACTGGTAACCATTCCAAATAAACCCTACTTGTTCAGTCTTCTTCTAATTGTGCTTTAACATTTTACCTGATGTTGTTTAGTTTTTTTTTTTTTTTTTCTGCAGAGCAGAGTCTGACCTTGTGGTGAAGGAATCTTTCTCACTGATTGCTATATTCAAAATTATTTGGGAAATTGTTTTATAACTCTTTTCAGATTGATTTACAACTATTGCAAATGGCTGTATATGTTAAAAAACTCTTCCTACCATAGTAAATAGCATTTGTTGCCTCTGTCTTATATTATTCAAATATACTTATTAAGTTTCATAATTATTATTATTATTGTGTTTGGAAGGTAGGGGCACTCAGGCAGGTGGCTCAGTGGTAGGTTTCTTGCATGCCATGCGGAAGGCCCAGGTTTAATTCCTAGCCACATATTCACAAAACAGTAGATGAAAGCACAAAAGCATAAATACATTCTTCATTTACTGACCTTTTTATATATGACAACATCAACTACATCACAGTAGGTATTAAGCTGAAACTACACACACAAATGTGAACTCTCACAATATAATTCATTTTCAAACTGTAGGAAACATACACTGCATCCCACTAAATTAATAATTTGACATACACCACCCAACATGCCCTAACGCTTTTTATCTTCTCTGTCTTTCCCTCTCCCACACTCTTTTTTTTCTCCCTCAGAGAATATGTGAAGATATGAGAGTTTTTATTTAATCAATTATTCAGCATCCTAAAGTACTCTCTGCAAACTAAGGAAAGATATCTGTGGAAAGGGACCAAACACACTTTGTTGAGCTTGTTCAAAATCTAAGGTAAAACATTTTTAACAGAGGGGCCAAGAAGGAATGTGCCATCAATTTTTCTCATCAGCTTTTTTTTTTTTGGTCACATTATATATGTCTTTGATCCCTATTCAACACTGCCAACATATCATACGCAGTAATATGTTCACATACAGTACATAATTAAATGAGCTGAAATTTTTGATCACTAAGTGATCACTAAGTGAAAAATTCAATTTGTAAAATGCTAGCATTTTTGCTGTAGGTCATTCACAACTAAAGTTGACATCTGTTAATATAATTTACTTTTTAACTTTTTATAGCTCTTGCCCTTCTGTCCTTATGACTGTTGTGCAATAACAGGAGTCACACTGTCCGTGTTCTTATTGGATCAGAAGCTGACCAAAACCTGATTGCAATCCCTCTTGGGGGCGTCATTACTCTCCCCTTAGAAAGACGCCATGAACAAGAATCACTTGCAGCTGCCATTAGATAACCATCTTCTTCTCCGGCAGGCTTGGAATTCTTCTTTGTGGAGGAGAAAGACAATTCTTTATGGCCTTGCATTGACCATTGTGGACTCAATTACATTACTGTTAAGAACGGTTATCCTAAAACTGCTTTTAACACGCCCACCAGTCACTATGAATATATGGTGGAGCCTTTTGGTTCAACTAATGCACCTGCCATTGTCCAAGACTTAATGACATCTTTTTTAATGTGTTTGCATTTGTCTACTTGGATGATATTTTTAATGCTTTATCACTATTCTGTGGATAAACACATAATCCATGTTCACCAGGTATTACAGAGGCTACTGGAAAATAAACTTTTTCCCTAGGCAGAGAAATGTGAATTTCATCAGGAATCTATCTCTTTTCTGGGGTTTGTGATATCTCCCTCCAAGATCAAGATAGAGCCATCCAAAGTCGAAGTGGTCACTTAACCCCTCTATAGATAGGAGCTTCAACATTTCTCAGGGCTTGTCAATTTTAACTTTATTTATTAAGAACTACAGTATAGCACCGTGGCAGCTCCTCTTCAGCCCTCACTTCCCTTCTGTAGTGGAACATAAGGGCAGACCTTCATAAGCCTCAAACTTCGGCATCTGTCCTCTCCCTCCTAGATCCTGCCCTCAAGTTCATTATGGAGATGCTTCTGAGACTTGGGCCAGGGCTATTCTTTTTCAGAGAATCACCTGCTGAGTGAAAGTATGACATTGGGGACAGAGAGCTACTAGCTATCAAGCGAGCTCTCAAGGATTGATGGCCCTAGTTGGTGGGGACTCAGCATCCTTTCCTGGTTTGGACCGACCACAAAATTTTTTTAATATATATAAAGTCAGCCAAGAGATTAAATTCCTGTCAAGCTCGCTGTTCATTATTCTTCCCCAGGTTCAATTTCACCATATCATACTGCCCAGGTTCCAAGAACACCAAGCCAGATACTCTTTTTCAGCAGTTCTCTACACCAGGATATATCCTCTACTAAGAACATCCTCCAATCACACTGCCTTGCGGCAGCTACCCAGCTAGAAATTGAAAACCTGGTCAGACAGGCCCTAGAACAGAAACCATGTCCAAGTAATGTTCCTCCCAACCGTTTGTTTGTAACAGAGTCAGTTTGCCCACAAATGGGAGGGGAAGGGGTACTGTCAAATATTGCCTTAGTGCCTCATCGCCATAGTTATGTACTTTCACTTTACACTTTGAATCTCACGATTTCCTTTCCATGTACTTCTTTCTCGACCTCGCCTGTTTCTGGTTTTCAACTCTAATTTTACGTTTTGGATCTCATTTCTGAATTGTGGATTTCAGACCCGAACTTTCACTCTGCCATCACGGAAGTATTCAACAGCCACTACACAGTCTCTTGCTCAGGAATGCCTCTGAACCACGCCCCCCTCAACGCTGTTAACTTGCAATCTGCACTTAGGCTCCTCATTTCAGCAGTGACTTGACACTAGCATTTAATCATAGTATGACTTTTTTGACATGCGCAATGAGGTTCTTCCCTCTGTGAAGCATTTCATTTGCTGAAAATATAAAAGAAAAAGAAGTTCCCCAAAACTTTAGGGTTACATTAGTCTTCCCATCTCTTCTTGTCTTGCCCTATATATTATTATGATTGGTTACAAGAATTCAGTATGACATTATGAATGGTTAGATAGTTTTCTCCAAGTGAAACACAACCCAATCAGTGCCCCTTAGGGAGGTACTGTAGAAGATGAAAATAGAAGGGAAAGACATATGGGATACAGTTGTTCTCATGGAGTTTACTGATGAGAATTGGCAGCAAAACTTGGCAGAAACAATCGGAAACAGACAGAAACAATCAAGACAGAGTGTTCCAAGTGTTTACATAGCTAATTTTTTGGTACTGAACTAATTATCTAAGGTTTACCAGGGAAAGTCAAAAACGAGTGGTTACATTGTTCTACTTATACTGGTACACTTGTCCATGATAGCTTTGAGTAGTAAGTGCAAGGATGGTGTACTGGTAGGTGATGACTGATGAATTTTGGTGGGGTGTCTGGGCCAAAAAAAGCCAGCACGTTTTTATTCCAGTCCAGCATGTCTGAGATCCATTAGAGAAAGTGAGAGACAGTATTTTTGATTCAGAGAGTCAAAATAAAAAAAAGAGTCTTTTCGATTTGAGGGGCTACAATACCTCTTAGAAAATTGGGATGAGAAGAAAAAACACACCATCGTAAAATATTTGGCTAGAAGGCATTCCTAAAACATATAGATGACACAAGTAAATAAATATTATTCTCATTCTTTCACTTATTCTCTCACCGTGTGTATCTCTTTACTTCTGTCCTTTTCCTTCTCATTGCTTTTTTCTTGTTGTGTCTCCGGGTTGTGTCTCTTGCTTTTAGATGAATTATACCGCTTATATGGCTTCAGAGCAACATCCATTATGTGAGTGGAGTAATGGAATTCAAAGAGTCTCTCTCTCTCTTTCTCTCTCTAGCACATATACAGTGAGTACATGTAATGTAATGCACTGATGTACACAGTGACTCTACAATTTTTAATTCATATAATATGATCAGATTGAGAGAGAAAGAGTGCCAAAAAAGTGTTCCTGTATATTGGTCTTCTACACATTTACATTACATTTAGGCATTTGGCAGACGCTCTTATCCAGAGCGACTTACAAAAAGTGCTTTAAAGTTTACAT
>JAQMYJ010000017.1:13078451-13089197 GCA_030014305.1 Clarias laeviceps
TGTGTGTGTGTGTGTGTGTGTGTGTGTGTGTGTGTGTGTGTGTGTGTGTGTGTGTGTGTGGGTGGGTGGATGTGTGTGTGCGCATGTGTGTGTGTGTGTGTGTGTATGAGGATGAAAATTATGTAAATCACATGCTACGACCATCAAGACCCATTGAATTAGAAAGCTTTGGATTGAGGGCTAAACAGTTCTCTCTTCCAGCATTAAAACAGGAATTGAATAAATATTTTTTTAATATATGATATAATTGGGTTCATCCATTCAGCTCACTTCCAGAGACTTGTAGAATCTGTGCCAAGGCAGTGAGACACTTTTGACATTTTGTTTTATTTCTTTCATCTGTAATTTTATATTAAATAAGCCTGAGTCAACATCCCAATGAAATTTTATTGAATAAAATTTTATCTGTAGAGTGTTTTTCACAATGAGCACTGTCATAGAAAATTGGATATAAATTTCAACAATTGTAAGAAAAAAATTATAACATTCAATTTGTCCCTGATGAGCAAGCCAAGGTTGATGGTGGCAACAATTAACTTATTAAGATGGCAATCAGAAAGAAGCCTTGAGAGAACCAAGGGAACCCATCGTGATTTGGATGATACTAGATAGAGTTACAATAAATCAATCTCTGCTACAATATATCTGTAGGCTATACTGTAAGGTTGAAAGTTCAATTATATGATAGAAAAGGTGTTTTTGTTAATATAAAGTCCACTTTTGTTGCTGGTGGGTCAGGTGTAAATTTCAGTTTTGAAAATTTTTGATAAGATTTGATCAGGTTTTGGAGCACTACACAGTATCTGCCCTATTAATGGTTTATAATGACATCCTGCACACTGACTTTGGCTCTTGTCTTGTTTGATTTCAGGGCAGCATTTGATTCCATCGACCATGACATTCTTTTAGGGTTTAAGTTATTTATCTTATTTATAGCATTGACAGAACCTTCTCATTATGAATAAAATATACGTCAAAGATCAATTTTAGCACAACTGTTATTTTCACTTAACTGTACATACTCCCCCTTGGCTCTATCTTTAAGACATACAACATTCTAACCTATAACTAACCTATTTAGCTGTCTTGATGATATTAAATGCTGGAAGGCAGGGAACTTTTTACAACCAAACAAAAACAAAGCTGATGCAATTGTATTTAGTCACTCAGCATTGCTTATAGTCTAGTTAAAGTGCTTGGTCTAAAAGGTTAAAAATAAAATCTTGGTGTATTTCTGTATGCTTCGTTTAATTTGAATAAGCAGGTTAGTAGTGTATTGAGGAGTAGTGATTGAAAGTTTGGATCATTTTAGTAACTCGGTTCTTTGAATCTCGTTCAATTTCATCTTTTTTTGAGTCATTTAGTTCATTTCATTCTTTTGATTTGAAATAAAATAAAATGTTACATTTTCATAATGTACCGTAACACATCTACATACACAAATGTTGGCTATAGTTCCAGTAATGAAAATATTACAATGCAGTTAAAGACATATTATGATAAACAGAATGAGAAGCTCACCTCTTATATCTTCTGGTCTAAATAGTTTGTTCTTTTACGCTATGAGAGTCACGTCACAAAAGAACGAATGATTCGAACCAGAAGACTCATGAGAAGAAGATCCGCTTAATTATGTTTTCTTTGTAATGCACTGCATAGTGTCTATGGGAGTCACATGACAAAAGAACGAACGATTCAGATCAAGACTCTAGAGATAACTACTCATTTCTGTTTCCTGTACATAACCTACAAAGGGTTTGCGATGCTTTGTACATGCGCGCCCAGCAGAAAATGAACAAATCACTCTCTGAGACTACTCGTTCGTCTGAGTCACGTTAAAGACTCGCTAAAGCCTATCTTATTTGAAGGACCTGAAAACTAATGTACATGCTTTTATTATTTCCTGGATTCTACTTTGATTAGACTTCAAGTGGTTTCAGAACACAGAAGCCAGACTTTTAACTGGAATAAAAAAAGGCAACAGATCACCCCTAGCAGTATCGAATTAACAGTCCTAGGTTCAGATCAGAGATGCTGGCTGTCCGTTTATTGTGGTCTAATTTGTTACTTATTAGATTACTAAAAGAGACTTTTTTAAGTCCATCCATTTAGACTCAGAAATTTAGACATCTCATGAATGAACCATACTGTGTTCAACTAATTATTGGTTAAACTGGAAAAATTTGATTAATAGTCACAGAACTAATTCTTGACAAACAATGTCTTTATGTTATTTGATAACATTTGTTACATTGTGTTTCAAGCATAATGACAAACAAGTTGAGTCAAACCATCAAGGTTTGGAATCTCACCTTATCATGTACAACATTTTACACATCTCAGCTAATAGACTTTTCTGATCATGGCAGTAGCTACTGGGAACAAACTCGAATTGGTCTTAAGTGGTCTTACATCAAATGTGTACACAGAACAGCATCTTTTGGTTAAATAAAAATAAATAAAATTACAATTTATTTGTTATTTATACAACCATATACATTATCATATGCAGTGAAATTTATTTTTTGTCTGTACATTGGTCAGAATTCGTTTCTTACATTGGTGGACCCGAAACCCAGAAAATATATCTGTCTGTATGTACGTTTGTTTGGCCAGATTTTCACAGCATCATGCAAAACTGGCTGGACAGAATTTAATGAAACTTTGCCAGTCATTTGGTATTTGCCTAAAGTTAAATCTGCATCATAAATTAAATTAAAATGTTGAGTAGAATTGTCTTGAAATGTTGAGTTGAATTAAGCTTATTTTTAAACTATAAAAATAACCTTTTAACTATCTCTACAAACTCTTATAAATAAATTACTTAATTACATTAATTAATAATATGTTTTTCAGTGTGACAAAGAGAACATGATGTAATAGAGATGAGGGGACAAGTGTGTGCACTCTGGTGTTCCATGGTTCCACTAGATGATGTTATCACCAGTATCATACAGTATTTCTAAATGCAAATCCCTATACTAGTACCATGGGGGTCTATGAGCTGCCAAATATACAGTATGTCTTGAGTCTGAGGCATTTTATATTCAGCTCCTAGGTGTCTCTCCCTATGCTTTACCCAACCCCTAGTCTTCTGTGTGGATCTTTCAGCAGTAATTATCAATCATTAGGGCAGTAATTAAATATACACTTCTAAGGTTTGATTAGCTATCATGTCTCATGATTACTTCTAAGCACCAGTTCTTTACAGCTAAGACATAACAAAGGACACTGCTAATTGAACCAATTATGCCAGAATAAATAGACTTTGGAAATCTAAGCAAACCACTCTGTTTTCCATATGCAGGGTTTAAAAAAAAATCAGATTAAAAGCATAGTTGAAATAAAAGCTTAAGGGAGGAAATAAATGAAAATCTTGCCTCATAAAAACATGCATGATTTATTATAGCACTGTCATGCATGCATTCATTTTGTGGGAAAAAAAGATGACTTTACTGTAAGACTCACTAAGACTTTTCTTTGGGGAAACTTGCAACATAAGATATATTTTCTTCCTGTAATTTCTTTTGGAGACTGAGTGCATGTAGACTTAAGATTTTGTCATTAAATTATTTAAAATGTGGTAAAATTACTTGAAATAAGAATATAAGATGCAATTGCAATACACCCCGTTCACCTGAGCTTGAGATACAGATTCATAACAAAAGTTTATAATTTGCTCATCAGGTGTTTTGTGTTTGAGGATCAGGAAACACGTGTGAGCTTCATTTCAGGTTAATGAAGTTGACCCTTATTCTGAGGTGTTGTTCTAATCTACCTTTAAAATGTGGCAGCAGAAATTCTTTATTGTTTCTAAATCCTCTTCAATGAAAGACATTTAATGACAATATTTATAAAATTGTGTTATTCAAAATGTAGTAGAACAAATGTGCTAAAAACACATAAAAGATATTTTATATGATCTAGTTATTAGATTGTGATCAGTTTCATCAGAAAAAATATTCTCAGGTTTCTGTAAGAATATGTGGAGGTCAAAATGAAACTGAAGTACAGTATATTGACAGAATAATTGGATTGTTTGGATATTATATGCAGTACTGGCCTTCTAGTGTGATAGAGTTATGATATATGAAGGCACTTTATGGAGAATGGCTTTATAAATAAACCCGTTTGAGTGAATTTCTCTTCCTACACCAAAGGAAGGTTGTCATGCTTTTGTATATAAAACACAATGATTCTGATATTTATCATAGGTTATAAACCTCATGGCTGAGGCAATGGGAATTTGTGAATAGCAGTACTGTAGCTTACAGTGCGTCCTGAAAACACTGGAACAGCAAGGCCAATACTTGTGTTTTATACACTAAGACTTTTGTTTTATAAACTAAGATAATTTTGTCCAAGGTGAAACATAATCACTAGATGTAACTGAAAAGTTTTAATTAAGTATGTACCTACATCGTCGTCTATACCAATTTAAATAACTTATAATTTATGAATTTATATAATTTATATTATAATTTTAAATAAAAAGTCATTAATTTAGCATTACACAAAAACAGAGTTCATAGAAGCATCATTGTGTTTTGAAATAAAAATAATACAAAATAAATAAATACTGTTTAAGATGCAGACTTAAAAATTGTGTTTTGAAATAAAAATAATACAAAATAAATAAATACTGTTTAAGATGCAGACTTAAAAATTTTGTAAGGTGTAAATAAAAACAATTTGCAATGATTTACAAATCATTTTTGGCACACAGCACAGAGACAACATATTTAAATATGCAACATTATTGCTTTTTGTACATAAATAATTGATTATTATGAATTTGTTGGCTGCAACACATTTCAAATAAATTAGGACATGGGAACGTTCATCAATGTATAATATCACCGCTCTCTTTAACAACAATCAATAAGCATATAGGAACAGAAGACAACAAATTGTTTTGAAATTGGAAACTTTTGCCATTTTCGCTTAAAGTTGCTCAACATTTAAAGCATTTGTTCTGCTGGAATAAACAAGCATATCCCTAAAAAAGACATTGCTTGAATAGTAGCATTTGTTGGTCCAAAATCTCTATGCAAAGTCATGTACAAAAAGTTAGTAACCTCTTTTCTAATTATACTGTATGTGTTTTTGTGTAAAAACATTTTTTAAAAATCATCTGATAGCAGCGGGCCGTATAAGGCAAATACAAACTTAGACAGTTGTTGTTAGACATATTTATTATGTTTTACACAAAAAAAGCCTAGTAAAAGAGGCCCCAGGTGGTGAGATTAACTTTTGCTGGCTGTCTGAAAAGATTACTTGCTGACTGTCTTCTTCACTAAGCACTTAAATGACTCACTCACTCGCTCACTTACTTTCTACGCTGCTTATAGGGAGGCCTGAGGCCTCTCCCAGAGGACTTGGGGCACAAGACGCAAGGACAAGGTGCCAATACATCGCAGGACTCAAGCATGCACACACACACACACACACACACTCGCACACTCTTTCACACACTGTGGGGAAATTTTGCAATGCCAAACTGTGTGTCTTTTGACAGTGGGAACAAACCAGAGCACATGGTCCATCCCCAGACACTGCAGTGGATAAATGGATAAAACATTCTAAATTGATTACAACAGTAATTCACATTCTTCTTATTGCATTTGTGGGATATAAAGACAAATAGATGACCTTTCCTAAATTTACAATAGAAGTCGGGGCAGCTGGATTGTAAGGGCTTAGAGATTTATTGACCGTGAATAAAAGGAGCAAGTGCATGTAAAAATAAGTTTCATTGTATAAATTAGTTACATTGCATAGATGCAATATTTAAGAAAACCCATAGTTGTGTCAAAATGTATCATCATTTTAGCCCAAAGGGCTGCAATTCAAAAAAGGTTGTGCATGTCTTTGTGAGAGCAAGAGGAAGAGAAAGAGAACATGTCGCTATATCATGTTTACGACTCATACATCAGATCCCATCTCTTTTTTTGTACAGCAATAAAACTCCTCATATTGCCACCAAGAGGCTGCACAATAACTCACTCTCTTCCCTGCAGCCACGAGAAAGATGGGCAGTGTGGCTTTTTTTTTTTTTTGTGTGTGTGTGTGTGTGTGTATTGGGGGTGAAACTGTCTGTAGAATTTCATTGATTTGCTTCTATTCGATTCTTGAAAATTATTATTATTATTATTATTATTATTATTATTATTAACAAATTAATCTATTATGCAAGGAATTAAAAGAAAAACTAGTTTCCAGGCCATAGACATTTACAGACAGACTGCAGAGGGATAATTTATTTATTTTTTTAAGCATTTGAAAGTTTTTTGTTTTTTTTATGTTTTTCCCTCACAAGCTTTTTATTCAACTGATAATTAAATGATCAAAATGACTGTCTTATTCACTAAGTCCATCATTCTTTCCCTCGTTCACTTACCAATAATCTGTCACTGGAGACATTCGAGCCATTGAGCACAGTGTGATGAAATGACAGGGTGAAGCATATCCATATCTAGGCTGTTGATTTGTTCAGCCTGCACATTATAGTTTAAAGGTCACACAGATGTTGATAATAAATTGTAAAAACTGTCATTACCCTTTAACTAAACCCAGTGCCAATTGTTGGAAGAGCTGTGCTAGGCAATGGAATATAGTAAATAAATAACAAGAATGGATGCACAGGTACAGGGTTCACACTGCTTGTCCACAAAATAAATAAATAAATTAGTTAATTAAAATTGCTATTTAGATTTAAATCAGCAAACAGTTATGCACCTTTGATTGCATAGTTAGTTACTGCAGTGATTAATAATATTTTTCCCCTAACTAATGCAGTGAGTAGTTGCATTTCTTAAACAACCATGTTGAAAAAATTAATCCTATTGCTGCTATTGTTTCAGAAGAGTCAAACTATTGGGCTGCATCATGTAAAAAGACAAAAAAGGAGATTGGTGAAATTACTGGAATTTGGTTAAGAACTGCCCAATATATTATTTAAACCTGGAAGGATAGTGGTGAGCAAAGTAATGTAGTCTGGAGCATAAAATCATGAAGGACCATGGCCAAGCTATGTTTAATAGTGAAATAGGGCATTTCTACATTTGTAACACAAAGAGAAACTAAACAACTGTGTGGTCATAAGAAAACCACCTGCTTTTAGATTGCATAACCACTATGCTAATAGGAGAAATTGCTTTAATATGCTAGGGAGCAAAAAGATTGGACTTTGGATTGAAATTAGCTTACTACCTGAATGTAATGAATGTTCAACTTATCCAAGATTTTCAAGATTTCAAAATTCTTTATTTGTCACATGCATAGTTATACAGGTACAACACGCAGTTAAATGTATCCTAAACCGCTCCTACTTTGTGCAAATAACAGGAGAGAAAAAAATAATAAAAAATTAGATTTTTCCCCTGGTGGTGTGGGCAATGCCAAGATTCATCAGGCTTAAATTATAAAAGAGTGATTCTAAGGGCATGAGGAATTACTTTCACATGTGATCTGGCCACCACAGACTTCTGACCTTAAGCCCATAAAGTCTTTGGGATGTACAGGTTGTCCCCTACTTACGAACGAGTTCTGTTCTGGGAGAACATTCTAAGTTGGATTTGTTCTTAAGTCCGACAAAGTGAGTCTTACGTATATGCCTCTGACATGAATATACAATGTAAAGCATACCATTGACTAAATCACTTTTCCAAAATGTGGCCAAAAACCGTAAATGTAACAGTGTTGTCTTTGCGCCTTTAAATTGCGACAGGAATCCCGGATGCGAATTTCCCCATGGGAAACTTCGATGATTTGTTCCACAACCCAAAAATATTCATATAAAAATGATTATTACAAAATATAAAGTAAAAATAAAACTAATTAACCTGCACTTTACCTTTAAAAATAATTGTAGCTGGTGTAAGAGAGACTATCATGAGGAGGTTATCATGTGGGACGACATTCACACACACACACACACACACACACACACACACACACACACACACACACACATATGTTGACTATATGAGATAATTAACCACAACCTCATTGGCTCAGATTTTTGGCTTGGCAGAAAAAGCATATACTGTACCTACTCTTGTAGTGCAAAACCACACTCATTTAGCATTTTTTTTTAAATAAAAGTTAAAATTTATTTTAAAATTTTGCATGTCTTGCAATACACAGAAACGGAAACTAAGTTACTTACAATCCAAGATTTTACTGGTACTTTATGTGAAATGTAACAGTGTTGTTTCTGCGCCTTTAAATCACAAGGTTTTTAAATTACAGTTTTCCACTGTATTGGACAGTGAACTCTGTTTTATTAACGATTTTCCAAAATTATCATTGTTCATCATCGGGACAGCTTTACAGGATGGCCATTTTCTATCATCGTGCTTCCGGACTGATTTATTGAAACCGATGACGTCGACTCATTCCTCCCGCACCCCCTCACACACACATATACCGGACTTTAGATATTTCATACATTTACATTTACACTGAAAATATTAGATATAATTGTAAATATTGGTATCTGGTGCATTGTAGTGTGTATTTTTTGTACAATACACGTGAGCTACTTTTGTGATTTGTTTGCATCTGTTCGCACTAATGTTGATCGGACCGCAGTCCGTTTGTATCTCAAATGTTTGTAAGTTGAAGACTACCTGTATTAGAGAAAAACCTTATGTACTGTAGTTGTGCAACTCTTCCATCATCAATACAAGATTTTGGCCAAAAAAACAAATGCAGCTCTTATTGGAAGTAAATGTGTATGTGACATTGCATACAGCTGTCAAAACAATGCCATGGCAAATGTGCAAATCTGTAATTAAAGCTACAGTAATAGTGGTCCAGGGAAAAATAGTGTGTGTAACATTTTGGGGGGCATGCAGTGATGCAGTGTATGAAATTTAAATTACAGATAATAATTGATGTGTAGAATATTGACAAATTATAATGACTAGAAAAGACTTGCTACTGTATAATGACTAGTAAGATCTGCTAGTATCAATCAGAGCTAAGAAAAATAGTAATCTTTTTTATGCCTGCATGTTTCTGGTTCTTTTTTCTGGGGTAGGACAAACAAGTGATGCATGTGAAGGCAGGCGAGCAAATACTTTTGGCAATATAGTGTAGGTTAACTGGCGTTCCCAAATTGACTGTAGTGTGTGAATATGCATGCAAGTGTGTGTGCCTTGCGATGGATTGGCAACCGATAAGACATGTTTGCATCAGTTTGTTCCTACTAAGCAAACTACAGTAATGGAACCCACTATATACATATATACAGTGTGTATACTGTCTCATATATATATATATATATGCAGTATATGAGACAGAGAGAGGGAGAGAGAGAGAGATGGATAGCGGTTTGAGTCTGGTTCCTCTCAAGGTTTCTTGTATGTAGACTTGCAGTGAGTCAGCGCTTTTCTTAAATTTGTGTTCATTTCAAATCTTTACCAATGTAGTAGCTACTACATTTTCACTTATTTACAATAAGCACAAACTGGGTGTTCATAATGTGGCTGATGTAAATATGTTAGATTCATGTGAGACTTTTAAACTTATGTAAATGTATACATAGAAGAAAATACAATTTCAAACTCTAGTAGAAAAACAGTGAAACTGTAGAATAAACAAAGTTTGTACATTGTTTGTACATTGTTTTGAATACAGTTCATGGAAGTCTAGGGTGTGTGCCCACAGCAAAACAGCTAAATTATAACGCTTAATTGTGACTGATGTGCCAAACTTTTTCAGCAGAGCCTCTGTTTCACTGAATAATACATGACTTTTCATGAATATGTAAGACATATTGACACCTGGCTCAAGTGACACCAGGCTTCCGCAGAATGTCTATTGATGTTTCAGCTGTTCACACCTACAGTATACATTCAGATTCCTCACACAAAAACAGGGGTCACTTGGGCCAAGAAGAGAAACAAAAAATAAAGCATGTTTCTAAAACATAAAATGAAATGCAGCTCTTATGCAAACTAATAAAAAACTGCCCAGAAAAAATATCTTCAACAATTTTTTATTAATTTTAACCAGTGAGTACTTTGCTTCCTATGATCATATAATGTTGCTTTTTATTTGCTGGAACTGAAACATGGTAACAGTTTTTGGGCTGCATATTTAGTGGAAACACTGCATAGCTGTGCAATAAGCTCCTCCTTGAAAGAACTTATGGGTCAAAGGCTTCTGATGAGCATCTGCAGACAGTTCTTTGTGTACAACGTAGGCATGACTAGCAGCAAAGTCCATGAAATAGTTTTTTGGACTTCTTGAAAAAGTAAATGCCTCCTAAATTTAATAACAACAACTGCAATCAAGCGTTAGCAATAACTGGCAATGAGTCTTTCACACCGTTGTGGAGGAATTTGGGCCCACTTTTAAATTCAGGAAGTCATCACTACTACAGTACGTGTTATTGATATGCATGTTTCTGTGGTGGGCTTCTGTGGCTCCTGGTTAATTTTGCTACAGTATTGTTAGGATTCCGTGGTCTAGTTCTTATCCGAGCTAGCTCAGGCGAAGAAACCAAATCACACACACACGCACACACACACACACACAAACAGCATGGTTCAGATAGTTTGTTTTGAATTTAAGAACTTCTTACTGATTGGCCAGGGCCCGGTTTCTCGATAACGCACACTCTTCGTGCGCTAAGAAGACTCTTAAGATATATCTTACGTAAGTGTATTTCTCGAACTGTCCCTTAGGAGTCTTCTTAAGTCGCTGCCTCTTACGTCCGACGTTACAAGGCGCTGT
>JAQMYJ010000017.1:13096884-13107036 GCA_030014305.1 Clarias laeviceps
GCTGGATGGGTAGTCGATAAAGTGTACATTATAAATTTTGATTCAGTTAATCAAATTAACCCGAATCGTTAAAGATTAGATACACCTCTGACCCAGAGCTAAACATTACTTATTAATGATGAAGAATGCGGGCAGCCATTCATTGTCATTATTACATTAAAACCCGTAATACGTTAAAAAAATATATATATATATATATATTTTTTTTTTTTGGATATTATTTCTATGTAAATATGAGCATAACTGCTATGTTACAACATTTTCTAGGATCTTGGAGACACATTAAGGGGGAAAAAAAGAAAAAAAAATCCCTCTGTGAGGGTCCTATCCTAAGCGGGCTTGATACATGCACAGAATTCTATATAGGAAATGAGCCTAATTTGAGCTGGCTTTTTATGACAAAAAAGAATATATCAGTCTAACATTTGTCTAGAAAATAGGTTTTATTTATTCAGCAAAGCTGAATCAGTCCAAACTCATTAGTCACTCACTCATCGTCTATACCACTTTATCCTGTATTCAGGGTCGCTTGGGGCCTGGAGCCTATCTCAGGAGACTTAGGGCACGAGGCTTGGACAGGGTGCCACTCCATCGCAGGCCACACACACACACACACACACACACACACACACACACTTATTCACACACAAAAACATACAAACTCCATGCACACAGAGACAGGAATCTAGCCTGACCTTGGAGGTGCAAGGCAACAGTGCTGTCCAAACTCATTACTTACTAATTAAATTTATTATTAACATGAGTGCTCTAGGGTTCCAATCAACATTTTATGTGTAATGTACAATGCACTTTGTATTTTTCCATTTACCATATGTTCATTGTTTATTTTTGTTCACATGTGACTTACATCATGCCAGTATGTATCTCATGGCCTAAATCTCATGGTATCTGATCTTTTCAATTCAAATTTTGCCCCTATTATATGTGGTTCAGTCTGAACAGCCAAATCAGAATTCATGTGACTTTTAGGCCACTCTAGATCGAGATTGGTCATGATTTTGCACCTGTGGAATGGAAACCAAAGATGGAGGACAAGTCCGATAGAGGTAATCATTGAAAGGATAGTAAAGTGTTAGACCTCATACTGTAACTATTTGGGGTGACAGTTCTGTGCAAGCAAAAGTTGAGGGGCTGTATCATAATCATTCTATGTTTAAAACAATGTCAAAAGAATCGGCAGAAAAGGACCACAGAATAATGTGGCTACAGTGTCAGAGAAAGGTTAAGAGCTTCAAAGGCAAGTTTAACTACAGAAGCTAAAATCTCAATCCAACAAAGTGGTCATGGTTAGTGATGCTTGATAGCTTACAGATGCAGATGAAGAGGGTCCCAAAATTTGTGACGCAAGCGAGGAGGAGCCTCAAACTCCTAGTGACTACAATACAATAACTTTAACATTAACAGCCAGGCTCTAGTCAAAGTTTTAATCCATGCCTAGACAACCCATAATTTCTTTATCACAGGGAATCTGAGGAGGATAAAACATTGTATATGCTAATTAATTGTAAGCTATGATCTGATCACTGAGTCACTCACTCCTGCATTTTCTATATCTGGAGAAAGCTCATCATCAGCACCAAGGACGGAGAACAATTTAAAGAATACAGCAGCTACCAAAAGTCCTCCGGAAGTAAAGGAACAACCATTGTTTTGACTAGGCTTTTGTTAAATCTTTTAGATAACAGAGTGATTGCTTAACTGACCCATCCATTACTATTTGTACACTATTGTATCCTGTTCTAAAAAATAATAGAGTTACTTTTTATACATTATAACTGCAAAGCTTTCTCTTTCTACACATTTTTACCTGTTAGTTTAGCTTATTTATTTTTGTAATTTACATTTACATTTAAGCATTTGGCAGATGTTCTTATCCAGAGCGAAAAAATGCTTTGAAGGTTTCATTGGATAAATCCTTACACTGAGTTACAAGGTCACTAAGTACCATTAGGGAGAGAGATTAACTCAAATATTGAAGAAACTGATAGGGATTTAGTTGCCGTTTAAAGATTGTCAGAGACTTAGACATCTAGAGGAAGTTCATTCCAACACCTAGGTGTTGACACTGAGAGATGGTGGGACCAGTCGAGCAGTGCTGGAGGATCAGAGGGAACGTGGTGCGGTGCGAGGTGTGATTAAAGCTGAGAGGTAAGTGAGTGCTGGACCTTTTTTAGCTTTGTAGGTAAGCACCAGGAAGCCAGTGCATGGAGCAGAGAAGCGGGGTAGTACTGTATGAGAAAACTTGGGAAGGTTGGAAACGAGATATGCACCTGCGTTCTAGATCAGCTGCAGAGGACGAATGGTAGACAGAGGCAGACTTGCCAGTAATGAGTTGCAGTAGTCCAGGCTTGAAATAACAAGGGATTGAATTGAAGTATAAAAAAATTGGTGAATTAAACATTTTAAAAAACAGAAACTCATTTGTATTGAGAACTTTGACGTGGCAATAATATGGTAAGTTTTTAATATGTAATATATGTGGTTATTTAGCAAAATCACCAGTTTGAATGTGATTTTTTGCCATGAAACAAGCTCTACTGTCCTAAGTTATGAAAGTACACAAAAGTTTTGTTTATTTGAAAGATTAAAAAGAAGTTACAGTATATGGTTCTTACCTCAAATAGACATTTAAAGGAAAACAAAGTCCCTTCTTTATTGGTTTAATGTTATCTATAACGCTTAACTGACTCTCTTTGAAGGGACAACATCTTGTGCACCTCTTTTTGCCCCTCTGTCATCCTGAAAAATAACTTGACACGGTTCCTATTAGGCCTCAATATGCTTCTCACACACATTATGGAAAGTGCAGCATGCACCTATAACAGTAGGGATATTGAAGAAGTTACTTGGCCAAGCACAAAGTCCAAGCAGCATGGTCAATACTAAATGGACAAAAGTATTTGGCAAAACCTGTTAATTGCTGAATTTGGTGTTACCAGGTGTTTCAATCAAGCCCCTTATCTCCAGTGAAGGGCAATTTTAATGCTTCAGCATACCTAGACATCTTGAACAGTGCCATGCTTCCAGTTTAGGGAAGGCCTTCTTCTATTCCAACATGACTATGCCCCAGTGCACAAAACAAGGAGACATGGTTTGGGTTTGGTGTGAAAGAACTTGACTGGCCTACACAGAGCTCTGACCTCAACGCCATCAAGCACCTTTGGGACAAACTGCCTTTTCCAACATGCGTGACTGACAATGATATACAGAATGAATGAGTTTTTAAGAACCCTTGCATCATGGATCCTTTCAGGCCATCCAGTGAAGATGTTGGTAAAATTGACCATATCAGTACAAATAAGTATGAAAATATATGCCAGTCACTTATTCACTCTCACTCATCTTCTATACCGCTTTATCCTGTATTCAGGGTCGTGGGGACCTGGAGGAGCCTATCCCAGGAGGCTTAGGGCACGAGGCAGGGTGCCAATCCATCGCAGGGCAATATGCCAATCAATGACTGACTAATTGCTAAAGCTATATTGCACTTTGATGCAACTTTATTGGATAACCTTTTAATCATCAATAAAGAGCATGTACAAAAAGTACTTGTTCCTTTTGTGTTTAATACTTTTGGAATACATTTATATTCAAGTACTTGTACAGCAATACGGAATATGTGCAGTTGTTTAAAAATATAGTAATGTACAGTGGAGCTTCACTTTCCATGTACTGAACTAAATTACACTAAGCACTCACTAATGAGGGCAAGCATGAATAGCACAAATAGTCTACAATAGGAAATATAAACTGAACTGGTGGTGATCTACAAACACCTCATTCTAGACTCTTGTAGGGTAACTCCATGGGGTAGATTTATATAGTCAGTCATGAGGACGTGTCACACAGTCTTAAAAAACTCCTGGAATTTTAGAGTATCTCTCGGAGACTCCTCACCTGGGCAGCTTTCTCGGCTGGGACCGGAAGCCTAGTCGTGGAATACACAGTAGGCTTTTCTCCTTCGGTGGCAGAGTAGTGAAATCAGGCTCTGTTTGAGAGTCCAAATGCCGTGCTCCAGCAGTGCTCGTGGCTGTCCTCAGTGCAGAGATCAAAGGCACCATTCAGCTCTGCAGAAATATACTGACAAACAGACAGCCCAACAGACCCGAGCTACACTCCCAGACATGTTTTATAGTGCGGGGAGAAGCTCTAGTTCCATTAGCGGGAATTAATCACCAGCTAGTGTCCATTTCCTCAGCCCCACCCCCCTCGCACACCTGCAGAAGGGGAAGGCCACCTACCTAGTGAGCTCTGGAGTGAGCAAGGAGCGATAGGAGATTTACTGTAGGCGCACACCACACTCATAATTTGATCATGAATTGATTTGAGAATCTGGAAGCACTGTAACAAAAATTGTATTTGGTCAGTAAATTGGATAAGGTTCACTTTTGCCTACAGTGAACATACAGTAGCATTAATTTGTGTGGTACCTCCACTACAACCTAGTAGGAACCTCTGTAGTCAGACTAGGGACTGTGGAGGCCAATGGGGACCAATGTATTTAATCCCATGTGTAGGACCGCCTGGTCAACATTCACATGTTCACTTACACACTACAGGCAATTTGAAAACGCCACTTAGCCTAATCTGTATGTTTTTGGTTTGTAGGAGGAAACCGCACTATCTAAGCACAGGGAGAAAATGCAAACTCCATGCATACCGACTCGAGGCAAGAATCACACCCGGGACCTAGAGGTGCAAGGTGACAGTGCTAGCCACTACGTCGCCATACATGTCAGCCATGTTGAATGGCAATATCAAACAGGCAAGTGTCACTATGAGACTATAGTATGCAAGGTACAGCAACATTGCAACTATGCCATTACAACAATATAAGATAATACTAATTTACTATCATGTAGTAAAATTTTGCTATGCTCACTAAGCATAAAATAGTTGTGATATGAGAGTAATTTTATGCAGTGGGTGAGGGTAGCTGTTATTGGGGTCAGGTGTGCACAACCAGTAATTGGGAAAAAAACAGAATGCCTACGATAGTGGAGTCCATCGTGGCCATATTTGTAGGCCACTCAGGAAAGGGAAGGTTGACACAGATTGTGTTCTGGATATGATCTCATTCTCAAAGTAGCAAAGCTCTCCTGCTATAATATATAACTTATCTAAAAATTATAGCTCACTTAATTAATTAATAAATTAATTAATTAGATAGATAGATAGATAGATAGATAGATAGATACTGTAGATAGATAGATAGATAGATAGATTCATCCCCATGGGGAAATTCATAGTTATTCACACGATTAATTACTTTATTGTGTACTTAAATGTCGTCACAGTTCCAAATTAAACCACAAACATTGGATTCAATTTGGGAAGCTCTGGGAGAGCTTAAACTGGGCTGTCTGATGTGTCTTATGTATGCTCTAGAATTGTGACGACATGTGTCACACAATTAAGTAACATCGCATGAGAGAGAGGGCTGTTGTACTGGATATCAGCACAGGTGTGATTTGGTCATAGGCAATAGGCCCCAGGCCAAGTGTACTAAGGCATACAATATTAAGCAAGATAAAATGTCAAATAGTTTAAAGAGAAATAGTTAAAGTAGGAATATAATTTGTGGTCTTTGAGAATTAAATAAAATTATTAACACGTGCTTTACATAACAGGAGCACTTTATGTGGACCTGCTTGTGTGTCTGTCTGTTTGATTGGGGGCCCTGAAGCTGTAAGACGCCAACTTTACCTCATGCATCAGCATGTCATGTTATTTCAAATTCTAATTCAAATTTTATTTGTCACACACACAGCCATACACAGTATGATATGCAGTGAAATTATTTTAAGTAAAGAATATGAAATAAGACTATAATAATAAATAAATATAGTATTAAAAGACAATATAGTATTAAAAGAAAATATTCAAATAAGGAATAAAAAATATGGAAAATAATAAATTATAATAAAAATAATAATAATAAAAAAACTTTTGGCTGTAAAATGTGGCTGTATTTATCTTTGTATGCTTGCATTTCTTTGATAAAAATTTATTTGAACATTTATTTAGTTCTCACTGGAATTCTATCCATACCACCATGAAAACTGCATTGCAGTTCTTGATAACTCGTATTGTAGAAGGTTATCAGCAGATACTCAATGATTGTTTATTAAAAGGATTTTGAAAAATTATAACAAATACGGAATTAGTTAAAATTCTTTTTTTTTTTTTTTTACTTCAGCAATGCAGAAGCAACAGTGGATCCTCTGATCCTGAGCAAGGGTAACAACTATTCAAGCAGCAATATTATCTCTAGTCTCAAATTCATGACACAATACAGGGCACCACATTTCATTTTTGGATGATGTCCCGAGGAAAGGAAATGAGTAAGAAACTGACCCAACATACCGACATTTGTGATTGCATAGGAAACCATGGCATTTCATCATCCTCATGCAGTCACACGTTTATTTGTAGCCTGTCAAAAGATGGAGTCACATTCAATCAGTTTATTCTCCATTCGCAACCATCAAAAAAGTGAACATTTTAACATCATCCACTTTGTCCGATGCCTGACATACCACTGACATTTTCAATGTGTATGGCAATAGAAGCATGACAATGATTATAACGACTATCTGAAGTAGGACAAGCAAGCTACATAGCAATATCCCAATGTTGAATTAACACCTGACAGTGTTTATATAGATCCAGTTGGACTGGAATTATATATGAAAATGGTAAAACAACATTTTGGATTTTTTTCTGAGTATCATGTTTTGGATTTATACTGTAAGTTAATTTAAAAGTTACCTTATTCTAAAAGTTTAAGTTATTTCTTATTCTTTATCCATATAGCATAGTTTTTTTTTCTATATGGTCACATAGAGAATGTGTGCTCAGTTTGTAATGAAAAAAAAAATTACCCTAATCAGAATAACATTTACAGTAAAAAAAAAAAAGGCTAGTGCAATTCAAGCAATGACAGTTTTCATGCATTGCAGCCTATGAGCATAAAATGTTCTACTTTTTTTACACTCCATTTACGCTCTACTGTTCTGTTTCAGACACATATTTCAGACATTTTAGATGAGAGTATATATATATATATACTACAAAAAAAAAAAAAACATTAAATATTGCCTAGGTCGTAGGTTACATTTCCACCTGATTTAAGAGTTGTATTATTTATAAGATCCTCCCACTGTCTCGGTTTTCTTTGCCTTCAGTTAAATTGACATGGAGTGCACAGGCTGGATGTATTACCTGGGATTTGTGTTTCCGCAGTCTTTTCTGTTGTGACATTTGCCAGGCAGACAAGACCATCTGGAGTTCCTGCTACCATGACCAGCATCACATAGTAGAAATGACCTCATGTTGTCTGCTCAGGACATAACTGACTTTTCACCTGCGGCATTTCTGATCTACATATGGTGACATTGGAGGGTGAGGATGTTTTATGGTTACAATTATCTGCTTCTGTTTAAAATGTTAATAATTTAAAGAAACATGCATATGCTGTTTTAGTAGGTTTATATAATAACAAAATTAGCAAAATTTCAGTATTATAACTTAAAGCATAACATAGCAGAAAAATAAAGATAAATAATATAATAATAAATGTATAATATATTTGTTTTATATTTAATGTAGATCAATGAATCTTAATTTCACATCTTAATTTCCAGGTGGTGAATAAATACATATATGCATTTGACAGACACTCTTACCTAGAGCGACTTACAAAAGTGCTTTGGGATTCCATCATTAGATAAATACATTCATTCATCTCCTCCACAATTACAATACAATATCAAACTAATGTGCAGTTGACAGATCTATTTTTATGTTAAGGTCCAGTTATTGAAATTAGTACACCAGGAATAGGTAACCAAGATAAATATGCAAGTGCAGATGGAAAGATTAAAAGGAGAATTGGCTCTTCTAACAAATGTATTGCAGTGTTTGGGTCTACTCTCTTAGAGTCGGGGGTCACTGCAACCTTATCCTCAATGAACACCTTTTCCCTATGATAAATGTGTTAAATTAGTGTGCATTTAGTTGTGTGGTGAGTAGGTACAGTAGGTCTTCAGTCTTTATTTGAAATAATCTTGGACAAGTTTATTCCACCACCTGGGTGCCATTACATGGAAGAATCTTGAATACAGGCCTATCAAGGTACAGTATTTATTATATTTGGCTTTATCAGCAAGTCAGAAGTGGCTACAGCAAGAAAAAAACCCATGGGTAAGGTGGGTGAGGTGGGGAAACTTGGAGAGGTTTAAAAGAAGCTGCTAAATCAGTTGCAAGCATTCCGTGTGTGGGAAATATAATCATGCACATGAGACATACTGTATATTCGCATAATGTATTTATTTTATTCTTCTTTTCTTGTATTTACTGTACATGTGTGGAATGGAAAAATAATATGAAGGTATACAATGTAAAAAGGATCAAGATAGAAACCATGCAGTCCTTATAATTAAAATGATACGGTAAATTCACAAGGGAATTAAAAAACTTGCATGAGCCAGTCGAGGAGAAAACTGGAAGGAAAAAGTCCTACAGGTAACAAGCAGGGGGAAGATGTTTAGGAAGTAAAATGGCAACCTTGATAATTATTTTTACAGGATCACAGAATCACCACAAAGTTATGTGCATTTTTAAGTCTTTAGGTTCTTCAGTGGGGGTTATCAAAAAATCTTAATATGACACTCTTCAGAGATATCTAGCAGTTCAGTCTTGGTGCAATTTAGACTGAAGTGATGAGTGGTCATCAATTATAAAATATTGAAATATGTAGAAAAGCATGGGAGGAAAGGAAAGCACAGGTTAAGCATCATTAGCATACAGTAGCAGTAGTATTTAAAATTATATTACTGTACATCACTAAAAGAGCACGTATAAAGCCATTGGTGGTTCAGTGGTAGATGTCTTGACTGGCATGTGCAATGCCTGGGGTTGATTCCCAATTTATCTCCAATCCCCAGTCACTAGATACAGTTTGAAAAGTTTGAAACCAATGCATACACACCAGGTACTGTATGAAATCAGCCATAGGTATGCTGCCCCACTTTAAAAAAATAAAAAGAAAAAATCAAAAGAACAGGACAGAGGGGAAAAAAAATACTTACAATTTTTCTGATTACATAATTACATTTAAAAAAGGAACCAGAACTAATATATCAAATCCATGAATTTAAATGACATGATATTCTTCATTTATCTTGTCTGTTAATCAGAGTTATGATTAAAGGTTGGAGTACGACTTTCACATTTAAAATTTTCAATTGGAATGGCTCGGCAAAAATATAGTAGAAAGGTTGCGTTAGGTTAAAAAGAAGAGTACAAATTTAATTTTAAGATAAATTAAAAGAAGATTTAGTCCTCGTTATGTCAGCCACACCTCGATACACTTACTGGCCGGGCCCCGAAATGGGAGAGACTGATACACACAGGCAGGGGATGATGTCTGAAGATTTCTGTTTATTCTCAGCAAAGAGAGCATTAAGCTATTGACCAGGTTCTGTGTCACACGTTAGTCATAGAGAGACCCGGAGACAGATGATAGGAAACACATTTACATTGTACAAAAGACAAACAAAAGGATACAGGCTGTAGGAAGTGGTACCACATAAGGAGTAAGGAAACGCATGAGAGGGGCTGTTTTATGGGCATAGGGACCTTCTCATTAGAATATAATACTTTACTGTTTGGTTCAAGATCTTCGATGTAGAAAGAAAAGATAAAGTGTTATGAAGATAAGATGGGAAGAGGGCTTGTATATAGGTAAGAGGAAAAGAATGGCAGATTTTGTGAAAAAAAAAAAATCACCACCGCTGACAAGGTTGAAAGAGGAAGGAGCGTTGAGAAATGAGGAAAAAATATATAGAAATAATAAACATCAGGTCCATGAGAGTGCTCTTATGCACTTGGAAATGTGGAAGGCTGTGGACCCAAAGTACTCTAGGTAATTTCAGATGCACAGAGGTTGGGTTGATTTCAGAGAAAACAAAATCATGAGTGTTCTTTGTTTCTTGTTCAGCAATGTCTTTGTTTCATACTCCACAACTGATCATGGTTGGAGATCTCGTCACATGGATGCCCCGTGTGTCTCTTGGGATGCGTCTGGTGTCTGCGGATGGTTTCACTCTACCATAAAGACGGTTCTGG
>JAQMYJ010000017.1:13110181-13123138 GCA_030014305.1 Clarias laeviceps
GATTGTGTTAAGCTGCTTTGGGACAATGTCAATTGTTAAAAGCGCTATACAAATAAAATTGAATTGAATTGAAAATTGAATATACAGCTTACCATATATTTTATTAATGATAAATAATTTTATACATTTTTAATGAGGGGTTACGCATATGCATTATAGTGCAAGTCTCAGCAACTACTGTAAAATTCTGGAGGTTTTTAATATTGTTTTTGTTTGTTTGTTTGCACAGAATCTTTTATATGGTTTAACTGATTCACCTATCTCCATTCCTCTCAAATCCTCTGATATCCACATATCTAAAATTTGGGAACAAGTTGTATCATGACAAAAAAGTTGCTAAATGTAATAAATCTAATCAAAATGTGGTCTTAATATGTTTTTACTTCTGTCTCAGTGAGCATATCTGTGGTTCAGTGTGGATAAGATTGTGTAATTAGCTCTGTTTAAATGGCTGATATTTTACCAATCTGAATTAAATCATTCCAATTTTATATAGTTTATATGCAAACTGTTTATATGCAAACTGATCTGACATGATGTGTTTTTACATGCGCAAAGTATTTAATCAGAATAAAACATTTTGGACATGTGTGAAGTGGCTCCCAAGATAATTTCGGGCGCGGAAAGAGAAACGACCCAACAGCAGATACAGATTCCTTAGAATAGCCTTTATTTTATGCACCAGGGTTAAATGAACATGGGCTGGAAGAGCAGTGTGTGTCTGTATGTGTGTGTGTGTGTGTGTGTGTGTGTGTATATGAGAGAGAGGGAGTTGGTGTGTGTGTGTCTGTGTGTGTGAGTCTGTGTGTATGAGAGAGAGAGTTGGTTTGTATATGAGAGAGAGAGTGTTGGTGTGTGTGTGTATGTGTGTGTGTGTGTGTGTGTGTGTGCGCATGTGCAACGGTCCAGGGGAATGCCCTATGACGCAATGAGGGGACGCGGTGATGATGTCGAGAGATCCCCCGCAAACCTGGAAGTAATGCGTGCGAGAGTTTCCTCTGAGATTGCTCCAGCTGTTTATTTTCTAATAGAGGATGCCTGAGTCTTTCGATTTTCCTTTGCTGGGGCGTAGGGGCTGGCGAGCGGAGTGGGCGTTGTACAGCGAAGGCGGAAGTGTGCGGGGAACTCGCCTGCGGTCGAGGAGCGACGAGGAGAAGTCAGCGTAGATACCAGGTGTGTGCCTTTGGACGGAGATGCAGCCACGAGCACAAACAAATCCAGAGGCGCTAGCTTAAAACCGAAATCCAAAACACAGTCAGGGTCATACACGAAGATAAATCCGAAAACGGGTGAGTTAACCAGGGGCGAAGACGAGCGAATTATCCAGAGAGAGTAAGCAGGGGTCGGCAACGGGCAAGAATACACTGAACACATTAACGAAAATACGGGGCACACGAACGAGACACTGCGGCGCTGAGTGACGCCCTCGGCGTGCTTATAAAGCCGAGGGATGATTACATAATTAGATACAGGTGAGCTGTTATTGAGAGGGGAGCGCGTAGGGGGAAAACTCCGGAATGGACTTAGGCCAGAGAGTCTAGCTAGCTTGTGAGAGTACCCCCCCCTCCTACGGACGCCACCTGGCGTTCTGGCTGCTGCATTGGGGTGTCGCCAGTGGAAATCGTCAATAGATCTGGGTCCAAAATGAATCTAAAAGGGATCCAGCTTCTTTCCTCTGGGCCATAACCCTCCCAATCTACCAGATATTGGAGACCTCTGCCTCGTCGTCGGGCTTTCAAAAGCTTGTGCACCGTGAAGGCTTCGCTCCCATCTATAAGTCGGGGAGGAGGAGCTGGGCGGGTGGGTGGATTCAGTGGGCAAGAGACCAGAGGTTTTATTTGGGAGACATGGAAGGAGGGATTTATCCATGGCATGGTAGATGGCAGGAGAAGTCTGACGGTACAGGGGTTGATGATTTTGGTGATAATGAATGGGCCAATAAACCTGGGAGATAGCTTGCAGGAGGTCGTCTTGAGGGAGATGTAGTGAGATGACAACATGACTCTTTGGCCCACGCGGTATGGCGGTGCCCTGGAGCAGCATCGGTCGGCTTGTTGCTTGAAGGCCGAAACGGCTCGACGGATCTTAGACCTCGCCATGTTCTTCTGCAACGATGAATGAAAGCTTGGGTAGAGGGGACCGAGGTCTCCGCCTCCTGAGAGGGAAACAGAGGAGGCTGGTAACCGAGGCAACATTAGGGAGAGAGACCCGTGGCTGATGTGGGCAAGGAATTGTGGGCATACTCAATCCATGGGAGCATCCGGCTCCAGGAATGGGCATCTTTAGAGGTCATGCACCGGATGGCCGTCTCAAGGTCCTGATTGTCTCTCTCTGCTTGGCCGTTTGTCTGAGGGTGGTAACCCGAGGAAAGGCTGGAGGTAGCTCCAATTAGCTTGCAGAAGGCGGACCAGAACTGGGCCATGGGCTGGAGAAAACTACAGAGAAAGGGCGTCTGGTTTGGTGTTCTTAGACCCCAGGTGATAGGATAGAGAGAAATTGAAGCGCGAGAAGAACAAAGACCACCTTACTTGCCGGGAGTTTAGGCATTTGGCCGTCCAGGGATACTCCAGGTTCTTGTGATCCGTCCAGACCAGGAAAGGGGTTTTGGTACCATCAAGCCAAGGCCTCCACTCCTCCAGCGCGAGTTTGACTGCCAGTAGTTCTCGGTCGCCGATGTCATAATTCCTCTCAGCGGGAGAGAGTCAGTGGGAGAAGAAATAACGGGTGCAGCTTATCCAGACCTTTGCGATAAGACTGCCCCAACTCCGGTGTGTGTTTCATCCACTTTGACCACAAACTGAAGGGAAGGGTCTGGCTGAAGAAGGATGGAGGTCGAGGTGAAGCGCTTCTTTAAGTCAAGGAAGGCCCTGGCAGCTTGTTCTGACCACACAAACGGAGTCTTGGATGAGGTCAGGGAGATAAGTGGGGCAGTCACCAAGCTGTAGTTGCGGATGAACCGCCTGTAAAAATTGGCAAACCCCAGGAAGCGTTGAAGCTCCTTACGTGTTGTTGGGGCAGGCCAGTCTGTGACAGCTTTCAGCTTGACGGGGTCCATCTGAACTTTGGATGGAGCAACGATGAAGCCCAGGAAGGAGACCGTGCTGCTGTGGAATTTACACTTCTCATCCTTGAGAACATTCAACCCTCTGTAATCAATGTAGGGATGTAGGGTACTTTTTTGGCCACGAAGAAGAAGCCTCCCCCAGCGGGTGACGATGACGGACTTATGATGCCTGCAGCTAACAACTCGGAAATGTACTTATCCATGGCCTCCATTTCGTGTTGGGAGAGTGAAAAGAGGCGCCCTCGGGGTGGAGCTGTGCCTGGCAGAAGGTCGATTCTGCAATCGTAGGGACGAGAAAGGTACGAGGTGGGAGAGAAATGGTACGAGACTTGCTGAACACGGCCTTGAGATCTACACAATCATGTGGAACCCCAGAGAGATCAGGGAACTCCTCACAGACAGCTGTGGCGAGGGTTGGGCAGAGAGTAGACTTCAAGCAAGAGGCCAGGCAGGGAGGGCTCCATCCCAGGATTGTGTTGTTTCACCAGTCTATGTATGGGTTTGGCGGATAAGCCATGGGCGCCCGATAACCAGCTGAGACTGAGCCTGGTTTATGACAAGGGAGGAAATTTCTTCCGTGTAATTGCCAGCGGTCCTCAGGGTAATCAGAGTGGTTCGATGGGTGATAGGCGGAAGTGGGGTTCCATCAAGGGTGTGGACAGACAGTGGAGCGTTCAAGGGGTGAGTGGGAATGCGCAGTTCTTTGACTTTTGTGGCACTGATCATGTTCTGGTCGGCCCCAGAGTCGATGAGGGCCTGGCCCACATGGGACTGACTCCTGAGAAAGAGTATGACAGGAAAAACAGGACGACCTCTAAGCAGCGGCTCTTGGACCTGCATTGGTTCGGCTGGGGGGCTGGCTGGCCTGATCGAAGTGGCGCCGGCTTTGAACCGGGGTTGGTTCGGGAGGCGGTGCCGCTCTCTAAGGCGCGAGTCTACCTGCCCCGCAAGGTCCATCAGGCCGTTCAAGTCTTCAGGGAGCTGCTGTGAAGTTAGCTGGTCCTTGACTGACTCAGAGAGCCCATTCATGAAGGTGTCATACAGAGCCTGGGTATCCCACTGAGTGGCGGCCGCCAGGGTTCGGAACTCAATGGCGTAGTCATAGGCAGACCGGGGGCCCTGACGGAGCTCCAGCAGTTTTCTGGCAGCCTCCCTCCCAACATGGGAGCGGTCGAATACCCTCCTCATCTCCTCAGTGAAATAGTCGAAGGTGGCACAGCAGGAGTCGTTAGCATCCCAGACAGCTGTTCTCCATTCGCGGGCTCTCCCCATGAGGAGGGTGATGATGTACGCCACCTTGGAGCGTTCAGTAGGGAAGGTCGAAGGCTGGAGTTCGAGCAACAGAGAACATTGTGATAAAAATGAGCAGCAAGTACCAGGATCGCCGTCATAGGGCTGGGGGTTGGGCAGGCGAGGTTCATGCCGAGCTGGGGGTGTGAGAGCTGAAGGGAGTGCGGAGCAGACCTGTTGAAACTGAGTCGACAACTGGGATAATGATTGGGATATCTGCAGGAGGCTCTGCTGCTGAGAATTAATGATGGCACCCTGTTGGGCAACTGTGTGGCGAAGTTTGCCCTCCGATCAGCTACTGGCGCGGAGCTGGAGGTTGGTTCGGAGGCTTGGCCTGGGGTGGAAGGCGTTTGCTGGGTCTGACATGGCCGCAGTGTACTGTCAGGGGCGGGCGGGGAAAGAGAAACGACCCAATAGCAGATACAGATTCCTTAGAATAGGATTAAATGAACATGGGATGGAAGAGCAGTGTGTGTGTATATGAGAGAGAGGGAGTTGGTGTGTCTGTGTGTGTGAGTGTGTGTGTATGAGAGAGACAGTTGGTTTCTATATGAGAAAGAGTGTGTGTGTGTGTGTGTGTGTGTGTGTGTGTGCGCGCGTGTACAACGGTCCAGGGGAATGCCCTATGACGCAATGAGGGGACGCGGTGATGACGTTGGGAGATCCCACGCGAACCCGGAAGTAGCGCGCGCAAGAATATTCCCGGGGATTTGCTCCAGCTGTTTAATTTCCCAGCGCTGTTTCGCGGCGCGAACTGATAGAGGATGCCTGAGTCTTTCGATTTTCCTTTGCTGGGGCATAGGGGCTGGCGGCGGCGTGGCCGTTGTACTGCAAAAGCGGTAGATGAGCGAATTATCCAGAGAGAGTAAGCAGTGGTCAGCAACGGGTAAGAATACACTGGACACATTAACGAGGAAAATACAGGGCACACAAGCAAGACACTGCGGCACTAAAAGCCGAGGGATGATTACATGATTAGATACAGGTGATCTGTGATTGAGAATGTAGGGGGAAAAATCCGAAATGGATTTAGGCCAGAGAGTCTAGCTAGCTCGTGACAGAGAGAGAACTTTAACAAATTTTGTTCATGAATTAATAAGTTTTGCCAGCTGTGAAATAGTTAATTTGACAAAATATATAACAGAAGAAGTTTTATTTTTCTCAAACTTTGAGGTTAGGTTAGGCTTCCCATCTTTTCCAATAAATTCCACCTTCTGCATTATGATTGTTTACCATTGGTTAAATGCAAGCCAATCACTTCCCCTTGCTCAGCCAGGACCAAGCAATATGTTGAATGGATTATCAAAGATTTAGACCACCCAGTGAAAATTCTTTCCAAAAAAGAAAATTCTTTGTTTAGGATCGGTTCAGATTGTTCCTGCTGTGGTGTTAACAGGATGCAGTTTTATTCCAACTGGGCTATTATTCTGATTATTAGTGGAATATTAGGCTCCATGTAACCATAGATATTGAAATACTGTATATGGATATACAAGGTAGCACCACAGACCGACCACCAGCTTTGTGAAAAATGTATCCTCACACATGACAGGTACACAGTGAAAAGCTTCTCTTCACATCTCTTCCTTCCTCTCGGCCCTCCATTACCTAACCTATTTTTTTCTTTGTTCCCCCTTTTCCTTTTTATTCTCCCTCATATTTTGTCATCCTTTGATTAATTTTTTTCTCTCTTTCACAGTCTCTGTCCCTGCCATTCTCCATCTTTGTTCCTGTATTTCTTTGTCTTTCATGCTCCCAAGGCTTCATTTTTCTTTCGCTATTTTTCTCACATTTTATCTTCTCCTTTACTCTCCTGGTCTTACTTTTTCTCCAACATTCTCTTGTTGCTAATGCTACTTTCTCTTTTGCTTTCTCTCTCCTCTGACCTGTCATTCTTTTCATTTCTTTCTTTCTTTCAAGCACTGTGCATTTAAGTTAAAAAGAAATGCAAATTAGGCATTGAAGAACTGTACAGCTATGGAATCAAATAAATCAACAAACCATGAGAAAGAAGTACTGATTTCTATCCTGCACTCTGGTTACCTCTAATAAAAACTCTCTTCTCCCAAAATGGCAATTCTTCTTTCTTGTTGCCTCTGGCTCTGTTATGCATTTCAGAATTTTTGAAAAGAAAAAAAAAATATTTAAAAGCATGCTGGACTAAAAACTTAATGTGCATTTACTTTCTAGAGCTTCTGACCCTAAGAAAGTCACTTTTAAATCAAGCCTCAGAAGTTTGTTAGATTGTGGATTAAAACCATATCTTTTTGTGTCTCTGTCTGTTTCTATCTCATTTGCTCTCTTTTCCATTATGTTCCATCTTTATATCATTTTATAAAATATATCACTTTATATCTGTCCTTTATTTTGGTCATTTGCACTGAAGTACCAGACAAAAGCATGTAAGAAAGAAGAGAATGATAATAAAGGATTTGTTTCCTTGGTTCCTAAATAGCTACTGTGCTCTAGTAGTGGTCTTAGATTGAGGGTAATGCTCTTATGGGTTGTGTTCAAAATGTTTAGGCAATTCAGTCTGAGTGACCACTTATTTTCAGTGTACTTCATTTCAACAAGCAATTTTTCCTCTCTCACTTGTTTATTTTCATTGGAAGGACAAACATCAGCCAACTAAAACAGAGCTCTTTCTTGTGTATTGTAGGGTGTTGGCAAACAAGGTTTTTTTTTTTTGTTGTTGTTTTTAACACCATAAACCCACAGTGCCATCATGTGCTCAACATGTTAACTACACATTTTAAAACTTATGGTCAAATGCAATTACTTAAAGAAATGTAAATAAACAAAAAACAAAATATACTGTATGAAAAATAAATGGCTGTTTTTTGTTTTTGAATAATGGAAACCCTTCCTTAATGTTTGGTTGCACACCCTTTCGCAGCAATGACAGCCTCCAAACGTTTCTTGCAGCCATTTATAAGCTTCTTGCATTTCTTTGCTGGTATTTTCTGCTCCCACTCTTCCTTTGCAATTTGTTAAACTCTTGAACTTTGCAGAGTTCTTTTCCCCAATGTCAGATTCTAGCTCACCCCAAAGATTTTCAATGGGATTGAAATCAGGACTCATTGCTGGCCGTTTTAAAAAAAAGCCCATTTTTTCCTTTTCAACCATTGCTGTGTGCTTTGGGTTTTTTGGTCTTGCTGGACAACCCATGATCTCCGACTCAAACCAAGTTTTCTAACACTAGGTAAGACATTTCACTCTAAAATCTCTTGGTAATTCCTTGATTTCATCATTCTGTGATGAGGCCTCCTGTACCAGATGCAGCAAAGCAGCCCCACAGCATTATGGATCCTCCACTATGCTTAACTGTTGGCATGGTGTTCTTTTCTGTATAAGCTTCTTTGCGCCGTCTGTAAACAAACTGTTGATGTGCATTGCCAAAAAGCTCTATTTTTGTTTCATCTGTCCACAGAACATTTTTCCAGAAGGATTGTGGTTTGTCTAGGCACTCTTTGGCAAAGATCAGTTGTTCTTTTTTTTTTTAGCAGTGGTGTCTTCCTAGGCCTTCGCCTGTTTGGTTTAGTGTGCGGTGTTTAGTACCTATTAAAACCATGACCCCAGACCGTTCCAGGTTGGCTTTCAGATCTTTGAATGTTAGCTGTTTAACAACCTTCAAAAAGTTCTCTCGTCCTCTTTCCCCCACGTCCAGCGAGGTTCTTGACAGTTCCATGCTTGGCAATCTTCTTAATAACATTATGCACTGTTGAAACAGATACTAAGGTCTTTGGAGATGGAAGCCTTGTGTTTCTTAATAAGAGCACTTTTGATTTCCTCAGACAGATTCTTTGACCGTAATCTACACAGCCATGACTGGAAGTACAATTCATCAAGATACAGCAAATAAGTTGTAAAGATACAGTAGCAGCCGAAAGAACAACAATAATAATAAAATAACAAGGTAAGCTACATATATTAAGCATGTGTTTATGGTCTTCGTTACTGAACTGTATACTCTTGAATGGAAAGGATATGTTTATGTTTGAGATGTCAGTCATGTTCAGTAATATTTTAGTAGTTGGCAGGTGGGTGCAAGTTTCAGCCCCTTTAAGAGAGTGAGAGATTTCTTACCCATCATGTGGACAAGCAGTGCATCTGAGCAAAATAAGCAAGAATGCACTGTCCAATAAATTTTGGACAGCACTCCCAAAGAAGACGCATGTCCTGGCCAGACCCTGCTCAACATATTAAAGGTCAACAATTATTCAAAATTCACTTTTTTTTAGACATATGTCTCCACTGTTTGAAGACACAAAATATGGGAAATAAGTACACAAGTATATTTTTCCATCCTTTCCTCCTTTTTCCATCTGTGTACACCTGACCCACCCTTAGTAATTTGCATAGACCCCCCCCCCCCCCTCCGTCCTGGTGCTGGGATCACATAGGGCTACCTAATGAAATAATATATGAATAATAAGAAATATATTATTGTGATGTCCTCTCTGGAGCAGACTCCACAAACAGTAAATGCATCACTTCTGTTCGAGACTATGTTGAGAGAGGTACTTTAAAGAGAGGTACCAGCATGTGTAATTTAAACAACCTGTGTTAGTTAATAAAAAAGTTATACCCGCTTTTTTCCCTACTTTAAGTATAGCCATTGTACATTTTTATGTATGTGGAATGATACTAAGCAGAAAACCATTTAATAGTTAAATAGGGTTAATAGTAATAAACCCAAGCTTTAAAGTGGGGAAAAAAGTTAGGAAAAAAGAAATACAGTTAGAAAAAAATATATCATACAGAAATTATAAAAATATAATATACAGTATATATAATATGACAATATTCCCAACTGTTTATCCAGATGATTACTAAGCCAACCTGTTCAGGCTTCAGTTAATCCTTAAATTTTGAAGAGAAGTACAGCAATTCATAATAAAGCTACTGCATACAGCATTGTGCAAGCTAATAACTATTGATTATCTTTTAAAACCCCTTCCAGTAATTATCTAGGATCTGTCTCCCCAACTAATTATGTAGCATTAGCTCAAGTATCCAGCCCTCTCTTGTGCTCTACCCCATTTAACAGTCTGCTACCCACGTAATACTTTCAGTGATTTTAATGAAACTAAACTCTTGCCCTCTATAGACTCAGTCCCAACTTTCTTTTAAGATTCTTGGATGTTCTCCAAAACACTGTTTTGGGAATAGAATATCATCTTTCGGCTTAGTGTAATTAGGACTTAATTAAATTTAATTATTCCAAGCAAGTAGAATTAAAAATTTAGACTATATATTTATCTGTCTTTCTTATAAATGTTTATTTACTGGATTGTCAAAAAAAAAAAAAAAAAAAAGCTCCAAGCTCCAGCTCCAATTTTAACAAGAGAAAACATCTTACACCATGTCATAACTGTAGATTTATTGTCACAGACTCTTATCTTCTTGAAAATATTTTTTAAATTATTTAAATTGCATTCAATTGATTAGCATCATACATTATGGATTGTCAAATAAGTTCCAAATTCTTTACTAGGATCCAGTACGCCAGAAATGTTGTACCCAAAGTCAACAAGAGAACAACAACCACAAAAAAAAAAAAAGCGAGGAAGAATGTTCAACATTTTAAAAGCAGCTAATGGCACTTTATTTTTATTCCTTTAAATTTGTATTTTTATTTTAAAAGAAAAAAAAGCAGAAGAAGAAGAATACCACTTATATACATCTTAGATCAGAGTGGCCCGAGCTTTGATGTTTATTGTC
The DNA here is from genome assembly GCA_030014305.1 of Clarias laeviceps. NCBI lineage: Eukaryota > Metazoa > Chordata > Actinopteri > Siluriformes > Clariidae > Clarias > Clarias laeviceps. The sequence goes on from JAQMYJ010000017.1 coordinate 13,120,260, forward strand.
TCATAGGAAGAGGGACTTGAGTCATTGCTAAACAGCTGCAATATTTGTTATTATTTTCTGGTCAGTAATTGGTGTTTATGGTACTGTATATCCTAGCAACCGTATGTAATGTCTTAGCAAATGTATGGTATATCTTAGCAAACCTATGGTATATCTTAGCAAACATTGGCCCTGGAAAATTCTTTCCATCTCACACATAGGTTTGAGGATAGAAAAGAAAACCAAAACCTCTCAGAATTAGCAAGAAACTTTATTATAAATACAAACCAATGCAGGAAGTTGGCCTCTAGAGCTAACATTAGAGCTGACCACAGTACAGGATCTTTGGTGACTCAATAACTTTGTTTGGCTAGTTGAACTAGGGTGCTCTTTTAATGGTTTAATTCTCTTATTTAACCATTATTATAACTTATAACTTATTAATATTACAATAACTTTTTTTATTTCAATAGAATGCGTTTAGGGAAAAAATGATTGATTTGGTGGTAATTTTTGTTCTTTTTTTATATATATATATATATATAAATTTTACTATTTTTTTAGATTTTTACCCGATTTTTCTCCCTAATTTAGTGGTGTCCAATTCCTCCCAGTCACTAGGGGGCTTCCACATTAAGCTTCTACTACCAATCAGTCGGGAGGGACGCAGACTACCACGTGGTTCCTCCGACCCACGTGATGTCACCGACCATCTTTTCGAACTACTCGCTAACGCACCATTGGTGGCGGAGTAACACACTCGGAGGAGAGCGCCATCCGCTCCCTCCACTTACTTGAGCTCACAGACGCCTCTGATTGGCCTGTAGAGCCGTCATTAATGTGGGAGCGCGTAGCAGGTATAGCTATATAACTCTGTGCTGTTCGAGATGGCTCCCTCTCTCAGTCAAAGAGCTGATGATGTCCGAATAGTTAGCCATGAACCTACAATGATAGCTAGCCAGCACCAGAATCACAGGCCTCAATCACTGCAGTTTTATCAACTTGTGGCTGTGCCCATGAAACAAATGGAAGCCCAGATACTTTATTTCCACCTGTACAATTACAAATTTCTTTGGGTTGGCCCTGAGCCCCACCCATCACAAAACAAAAGGCATTTTTTTCTCAGGATATGGGACTCAAATCTTAACCATGAACTCAACCTTTCACTTTTTGACAGGCTGCTAGATTTCCTCACTGGCAGGCTACAGTCCTACTCTTCACAAGTTACTGTGTTGGTTCTCATAAGAAGAGCATCATCCTAAAATTTTCTGATGACACCACAGCCATTACTGGAGGTGACAAAATAACATATAGGAGTGAGGTGGCAAGTCTGGTGACATGATGTGATGTGATGTGCTGATCGCCAGCAAGCTTGAGATCATCAACAATGACCTCAATTGGACATTGAATATCACCCAGCTGATCAGGAAAGCACATCAGAGGCTTTATTTCCTAGGGAGGGTGAGGAAATTCGACAGGTCACTAAAAATCCTCAGCAACTTTTACATCTGCAACCTCAAGTGCATCCTGACCATCTGCATTACTATTGGTACAGTATAAGAGTGCCACTAGAGAGGGAGGTAATAGATCTAAACTAAAAAATAGGTTTTGTCTAACAGTCATCAGATTGTTAAACACATCAAATGCTTACTGTCCCTGACACGATTCTCAACATAGATCCCTTTCAAAAGCTACACTCGATGCTGCGTGAAAACGCTATGGGAACATCTTTTTGTGTTGCCGGTTGTGAAGCATGTGTGTATCAAACACGCAAAATTTTTGGCTTATATAACCTTGGTCAGGTGACGTCATCTGATGAAGTGCACCTGCAGGTTAGAAATAGGAGTGAACCGGAAACATTCCTCAGATCTTTTTGTCTCAGGACTGCATTGTGTTTGCGTGTGTGTGTGTGCAAGCAAATTTAAAAGTATTAACTCACCGATATGGTTTCTGTCGGGTGGCCGGGGGGAGGAGCCTCAGCGACGCTCTCTCTCTCTCTCTCTCTCTTCCTTTTCTTTTTTGGCGACCTTCATGACGAGTTAATTCTTTCATGGAATAAGCCTTATTCATCCTGTGTTTTTCGTGCCATCAACTTCGATTTATTCAAATATCGTTGATGCGAAGGACCGGGGTTATATGGTGATGTCCCAGATAGAAGAGACACACTCCCCACCAAACCGCGTAGACTGACATCTTCACTGGTGGGGAAAAGCTTTCAGGCAGCGGATCAGGCTGGTGCTCCACTGCACACCATGGCGGTTTTTGCAGGCTTACCTCACTGACCTGCTGAAAGACTTGAGCACTGGCGGGGCTCTTCATGATAGGGCGTTCCTGGAACTACACTGAGCCACAGACCTGTCTCTTCATGCAACAAAGCAGACGGGCCGTGCTATCGGACGTTTTATGGCTGCAATGGTTTCCGCGGAGAGGCACGTGAGGCTAAATCTCACGGGCATCAAGGATAAGGATCGTGCGTTCCTCCTTGATGCCCCCATCTCGCCTTCCGGCCTGTTTGGCGACGCGTTTAACTTTGTCGCCAATAGGTTTCGGGAGGTGAAATTATATGAACAAGCCTTCGGGAAATTCCTTCCCCGCCGTGCTCAAGAGTCGGGACTGTCGCCCACCCAATCCCGCGAGGCGTGAAGCACAGAAAGAGAGTGTTATGAGCCGGGCACCCCTTCATAAGACTGGGGTGTGGCGCCACGCTTCGCAATACAAAGAAGAAGTCCTGAGGCTCATTTGCCCAGGATCGTGGTGGTGTCTATACCCCCCCGGGAGGGGCGCGTAAAATTCCTTTCAAGAATGAAGTGATCGGTGTTGGTCGGTGTTCATGCTCCGCCACCACTGGTGTTTTGGGCAACACCGGTCTCCAACGAAAGGTTAGTTCTTCGGTCATTTCC
>JAQMYJ010000017.1:13147777-13158257 GCA_030014305.1 Clarias laeviceps
GTTTGGGCACTGGCTGGGAATCGAACTCGGGCCTTCCGCATGGCAGGCGAAACACCTACCACTGAGCCACCAGTGCCTTGATTAAATGATACAAACATAAACTGTGGAAGAAATTTTAGCCGCTAAACTACTGTGGTGGAGGAAAATACTTCAGTGGTGGTAAACTTCTTACTTTTTTGCATTGTAAACCAATCATCCCTAACATTATAACATAACAAAATTATGCAGGACCCCCTTGTGCCAACAGCTCTATTTCATCGAGGTATATACTCCGAAGACCTTTAACAGCGTGCTGTACATACTCCTGGCTACCTACTGTACCTACAGGTCACCAGATACCCGTTCCCACTGATATCTGAACCTGAGGCATTAGAAGCAAATCCTTCAAGGCCTGTAATTTGCAAGGTGAGGCCTCAGCGATTTGGACTTGTTTGTCCTGCACATTGCACAGATATTCATTTTACAGTGTTGCAGGATGCATTAACATGCTATTAGTGAATACTGCTACCATGAACGAGTGTACTTGGTCTGCAACAATACTTTAGTAAGTGCTATGTGTCAACATGACCCACATGTCAGGACCCAAGGTTTTCCCAGAAATACATTGTCCAGAGTATCACACTTCCTTTGCTGACTTGCCTTCTCCCCACAATCCCTTTCCCAGATAAGCAATGCACATGCTCTCCATGTGAACATCAGACCTGGACTGTGGAGCAACAGAAGAAAATGACCTTTTCTAATTATTCATGTTTTATTTTACATGGGGTGTTTGTGCCTTATTTACTGGAGGGAGAGTAGCACCGAATGCACTATAAGGAAGAAGGCAGGGGGACCAGAGGCAGTGTGATACATTGGGCAATGTTCTGCTGGGAAACCTTGACCATTCATGTGGATGTTACTTTGACTCAAACCACTTATGTACAGTCAGGACCTTAATTTTTTTTAACAAAGTTAAGTTTGTTTGGCTTTTATTTTTTGGCTTTTGGCTGCTGTACACCACCATATATGTATAATTTGTCAATATAAGTCAATACTTTCAGCTTTAATACAAAGCGTTTGACAAAAATGTGGCATTAACCATTTAGGAATAACAGCAATTTTCATACACATATACCTTTTGGGGAGCTCATAAATAATGGAACAAATTAGCTTTAGCAAAAGCATAATGAATACCTTTAATTTAGTCATTAATTCATCTATATCGCTTATGCCATGTACATGGTCACTATAAGATCCTAACTATCCCAGGAGACTTGGGGCACAAGCCAGGCTACACCTTAGACAGGGTACCAATCCATTGCAGGGACCAATCCATTAAACCAATCCATTACCAATCCATTGAACTCTTCTATGTACCAGAATATTCTGGTACATAGAGGAGTTCAAGGTTGATTTAATGACTCCATGGTGCCCAGGTCCTGTGGCTGCAAAAACAAGCTCAAATCATCAGCCCTGCACAGCTGTGCTTGACAGTGGGTTTATGGTGTTGAAAAAAACATGGTGCTGGGTATTAAGAGTAAACACCTCTACTTTGGTCTAATCTTTCCATAGGACAGGGGTCGGCAACGTTAAACACACAAAGAGCCATTTGGACCCGTTTTCCAAGACCATTTACTGCAAATGTTGTAGGGAACAACTGAGCAATGGCACGCACCTCGGGACTCGAAAAGCTCAATAAATCGCGTTCCGGCGGGTGTCGAACATTGGCGGTTGTGATGCATATTTTGAATGACAAAAAATTATCATTTTATTTTAATGTTACAAGATCACCATAATCTTTAAATTTAGAATTACCTTTTATAAACTAATTAACTATAAATAATGAGTATTTAATTTAAATTTATTAAATTTTTTCAGTCTTCTTCTAATTGTGCTGTCATCGACTTTAACGTTTAACATGCTTAGTAAGCCTTGTAAATGTAACTTTGGGGATTTTTTTTTCACTTCTCTGTCCTAGGGCGAGTTCTAACTTGCACCCTATGTAGCATAATAGCTTTTGATTTAATGCTATTTGGAATTCAACCTTGGAACCCGGACATTATGGATGAAATTCTTAAAGCGGAATAAGGGGAAAACTAAAGCAAAAGTTTCTCAGGACTGCCCACCACCTCCATGGTTTATTCTCCTCAATTTTTTGCTACGTAATACCGGAATGAATTTAACACTGCTTTCACCCTTGTTCATTACAGTAATTGTTGGTCACTACCTGTCAGTTGCCAGCTCTACCAGTCACGGTTAGTTACAGTAGCTCCAGCAGTTGCGGAAGGACATTTGTTGGTGAAGAAAAATACCTTGTTAAATAAAGAATGGTGTTAGTGTATCAGAGCAATAAACGGCTGTGAAGCCTTTAGCACTTGGACTAGGTCTTCGAGCCATGTAATATGGCTTAGTCATATTAATATTATTTCATGTAATTCTATCAAAATCATAAAGATTTCAAATGATACAGTAGTTACACAGAATTGTAGTATCACTAGGCTTAAAGTCCTTCCTTCTAAAAGCTTAGGCCGACGCTCTCTTTATCCCAGGGGAACATTTGACAAAAACAAGGCTCAAAATTATTTCTGGCATGTACTTGAATGGTGCAGTCAGTGCATTAAACTAGTAGCTTGAATATGTTTCAGATTTAGTTAATTTAGGATAGTTAGTGCGCATAATGTAAAATATAATTTCCTATAAAACAAAGTACACAAATATAGGGTGAGGTCACCAGTAAGTAAATTTTGCATTTATCCCTAATCATGTAATGTTAGTTCTTAACCAATTTGCCTATTTAGTACCATTGTTGTTGTTTTGTAGACATTATGATGACACTGTCAAGTCATTTTCTGGATATTCCCGAGCAACATTACACAATAAATAACTGAAATATCAGTAAAATACTGTATAATGAAATTGCCACTTACTTGTAAAAAATACATTTTTGAATGTTCTTCTGAAGTGAAGTGTGCCAAATGAAGCACATGCTGGTGGCATTCTTCCAAGTCTTCTGGATACTCACCTTTTTAATGCAGTGATAATGGCGACCATGCAGACGCACGTCAAATAGCAAATGCGTTATCTACATTAGGTTTTCCGTACGCTCCTACACAAGCATAGCAAGTTAGCTTTGTACAAAATGATAGTCTGAAATAAATAAGTAACAAAACCAACACAACAATTCACAGCATCTGAATATACAGGCATAAGGTCCTTGTGATTGTATAAAAAATTCCCATGTACTGTACACTTACTGTAATTGCTGATTCCTGTTTTATTATGTCCTGGTAACCAAAATACTTTAAAACCAGCACATTTAATTTCCTGTCAAAACCGACAGTTCCCAGAACTACATCAAGTAAACATTAAAAAAAAGAAAATATCTGCATTCTTCCATAGTCTTGTCAAATCGAGTGTCATTTCAATAGGATGAAACCTGCTAACACATGAATTTAACCATTGAAATTTCATAAATATTTATTTAATATCAATGTACAATACGAACTACAGCAGTGATCTACAGCACTTGCTCAAATAATAATAATAATAATAATAATAATAGTTTTGTTTGAGGCCACATCTGAAACACAACCATTTACAAGTAGTACTTGGCATTAAAAACAATGGCAATACAATTTTTAAGACACTTGGTGTATTTTTTTCCTCTTTTTTTCTTTTATATTTTTAATTTTAATATCAGCAACAGTTTAAGCGACAGTCTAAACAGTTAATATTGATTCGAAATACAAAAACCACTGCGGAAAACAACGAGGATCGAGCGAACAGAGGGATGAGAGGCGAAGAGAACGAAAGTGTAAAATTATAAACGTCTTCCATCAATCACCAGCACCACACACTCCTTTTAATTAATGATAAAAACTTCAGTGCAACAATGATACACTGAAAAAAATATATTCCCACAATTTAGTTTATCTCTCGAGCTTCTACTAGTGTTGAATAATGGTTAGGAAAAAATTCACTAGGCATGCATTTAGTCATATGATGCCATATCTGTCATCCTTATCTTACTTTGTACATGCCAGTATTTTTATCCTATTTCTCAATGCGTGAGATCTCAATGAGTGAAAACTATTTCACTATTGGCTACTGTACTCTCTCTTTGGCCTTATGAACTGGAACTTAATCTGCAGACTGTATTCAAACCCTTAGCTGACATTTGTATTTATTATTCCATTCAATGTAAACTGCCTTTGACTTGTTAAGGTATCAAATCCTAATTCTAAAGTTTTCATAGAAAATCCCTTTTTAATTTGTAATATGATTGAAGGGAGGCATGCAGGTGTTTGGGAGCCCTTTTAATCCAGAGACAAAAAACATCTTCTTAAAAGAGTGCACTTACATTAGGCATTATTACGTTAGGCATCATGAGCCAAAGCGCATGTGCCGATGTCGTGTCCGTTTAATAAAACAGCTATAGGTAGTGTTTTTTTTTTTTTTTAAGTGTTACTACTTGCCTCATGAGAAATGTAATGCCTGTCCGATCTGATCTAATGCAGTTGCTGGGAGTTGTAGGAAAATGGCACTTGTGGGAGACTTCTGCCCTGTTTGCCAAAGGTGTGCAGATCGAGATTGTTAGCATTGGGTGTAGCATAACGGTTAACTTATCTATATTCTTTAATAAAGTTTCATCACTAAATTTATTTATCTTGGTGTACATATTTATTTTCACGTGTGCAGCCACAGCCTGAGATCTGAATCTATATAGATTATATTATTATTAAACTCTGAAATAATTACAATGTGCAATTGACAGATAAATCACTTACATCACAACATGATTTAAAACAGATAAACTGACTTAGATTTACATTCAGACTTTGTTGCTATGCTTTGGATCATATCATTCGACCTGGAAATATAAGCTATGCCCTTAAATTCTAATCTCATAGCTCCATTATCATCAAAATGTATCCTATAAGTTCCATGTCATCAAAACCTGATTGAGGCCCTGTGACTTACTCATCTCAGAGCTCATTCACGTTTTTCTTTCTCTTACAGTATTTTGATATTATGACTGTTGTTAAGTTCAGCTTGAACTTCACTGAACAAGACAGATAGAAACGCATGCACACAACACACGCATACACACGCACGCACAAGTGCATTGTATCCTTCTTATCATACTGGTTACTGTAAACTCACTCAGGAGCAAAGCTTTGTGATTCCATTTCTACATCAGTGTAGATGAGAACAGATACAAAAGTAAAAAATATTCAAATACCATAAAATGTGAATAGAAAATAAAATAAAATAAAAAAACAAACAAACAAAAATTAAAAAAATTTAAAAAAAGCGCAGGTGGAGTTGAGAAGGGGCTACAAGAAACACACTACAGGATTGTCATCACTTCAGGTCCAGGATGTCCTCTTCAAAAGATGCAGACAGAGTTAAAGTGCTGGTCAGGGGTGGGCTGCCCTCATAAGGCTCCGCCTCTGAGCCAGAAGAACAATGCCGTTGAATGTCAATGTCGCCATCAACACACTCCAAACCGACTCTGGAGGTTTAAAACACAACAAGTGACTTTTTATCTGGCAGCAGCAGAATGCAAAAGTCAAAAAGGCTAAAAAAAAATAAAATATTTAGTGAATTTTCACTCAATGATCTCTAGAATTGAAACTGAATGGTGCCAAAAATTAAAAGCGACATTCAGCTAGTAGCGGTTCTACTGGCAAAAATGCCTGGTTGATGAGCGAGATTAGGGGAGATGTTCTCTAACACACTCCAGGAAACAGTTTATTTATACTGATATCAAGTGACACTTTATTTGCACACAGGTGGACTCGAGGAAATTCTGACGGTAGCTGGATTAACACAAACTAAATTGGAGGTTTTACAGCAGCAGCTGTGAATACTCATGCAACCACAACATTTACATTGTTCAACATTCTTTATTATTGGGTGTTTTGTGTTGATTCTTAATACATACCAACCAATCAAAACATTAAAACCACCTGTCTAATATCATATAGGTCCCTCTTGTGCCTCCAAACCAGCTCTAAGCCATCAAGGCTTGGGAAGAACTCTAAAGTGGCTTTATGGATCGAAATTTGATCAGCACATCCTGAAGAAGTTTGATCAGACAGAGATCTGGGGAAACTGAAGGCCAATTTAACACCTGGAAATCTTTGTCATGTTTGTCAAACCATTCCATCAAGTGACACCTGAGTGCTCATAACTCTGTAACTGCTTCACTACATTTCCCGCCTTTGAACTATTGACCTGCTGTTTGGAGATGCTCTGACCTAGCTGTCTCACGTCACAATCCTGTTCTGGTCAAAGAATGTTATTCACTTCACCTTTCAGTGGTTTAAATGTTATTTTTTATCAGCATATATAACCTCAGTTAAATTTGTTCCAGTTTTAATATGTAACAATTAAAAGCTGTGGAAGAGTTAAAGTGGTGGGGCTGAATACTTCTGCAAGGCATTTTAGCGGAGAATTGGGAAATAAGTTTATGTCCCTAGACAACCACTCATTTTACAGCATGGAGAGAACAGACTAGGACAGAATGAGGTCATCAGCTATTGAGGTTTCTAATGTACACAGCTACAAATAGAAACTTACTGTAGCTGCATCTAAAATTTGTCTGTGCTTGTCCATATTACTATGTAGAACATAATTATCAATTGAATATTCATCCCTTTAACTGATATCACCCTTTTTATAAAAAATATTCATGTTGCCTTAAAACATGGCTAGTTATTACACCTACATTACCTAGTAAAGCCAGATAGTGTCCAGTCCATACTACACAGGCCATAACAAGCCAGTTGGCTCTTCACAATAAATTTCAGTAGTTCCCCCACTGATTCTAAAACATGAAATATTCAATATTTTTGTGTTTATTTTTAGTGCAAATAATATGAACAATATATGTACTGTAGTATGTTGCTGAAAAATACACTCTGGACACCTGCCTTTTGGTTCAAGACATTTGTTTGTATTGGCCATTTTATAGACATGCTCCCAAAGACCGTTTGTCTTTTAAATCAAGCATAAATCATAAAGAGGAGACGTTTCATGATGTTCATAGACTTATAGACTTTGATTACAAGCAGTTGAATATCCGTGTGCATTTGGAAGTGATGTCATGGCAATCCCTGCTAATGTTTTCACCATGTGTTTGGGGGGAGAGCTTTGTGTACATGAGTTAGAAGTGGGCTCAAGGAGTTAAAAAAAAAAAAAAAAAAAAGAAAGATATTATTTACCTTCACAAATTGAATCTTTAGATACCTATTTTTCACCAGTTGTACCTAGTATAACCTTATGTAACTTGCTTCACCTATAATCTCAGCACTGTAACTTACTGCTCAGTGCTTGCGACCCCTGCTGGTCTCCTTTTCTCTTCCTCCTTTGTTTTCCTGCTTGTCTTCCTCTGTTTCATTGAGCCGCTGTCCGACTTGGTGCTGGGTTCTTCAGCTAAACCTGGAACAAGAAAAGAGAATCAAACAAGCTGACTACGCATACACATACATAATTGTATGCAGCCTTTATTTAGCATCTTCTAACAAAAATGTTGGAGTGCTTTATAATTTAATCAAACAGAAGCTAAAGGTAGTCTGGTTAAAAGAAAAAAGAAAAAAGAAAAAGGCCTGACTGTTAGCCCAGTACCTAATACTGCAAAGACACACCCACACGTATTCAAAGAGACCTCACCTAGGAGTTCTTTCCTCGTTCGGCTGGCGATCTCTTTGATCTCCATGCGAGACAGTGAGAGTGAGGGTGTGGTCGAGATCACGGAGGCGGGGCCAATCACCCCAGGCGCTGCACCCATAAGCATCTTACTGACTAATGGAGACTTAAGTGGTCTCTCTATGCTTCGCCCTACTAGGTTACAGAGTGGAATCTTATAGATGTGTTTGGAGGGAGCATCGCCTGGAATAATAAGAGAACAAGAGAGAAAAATGTGGTAAAAGAGACAAAGAAAGAAGACACCGTCGTTCCCTTTTCACTGCTACAGCAAAAGGTAAATGTGTTTAAAATTCAGTCTATTCTTTTCTATTGTTAGACTGGCTTCCTGCTTCGACAAGTTTTTATTCACTGCTTTCTCACAGAGTTTGTTGGTTAAAGTTTATCGTATACCTAGCTCTTCACCAAACACATAATCCTTCCTCATTCTTCCTCAAAACCTACAGCTTAGCCACAGCTACAGGATAAAGATATTTAATGCTGACTTAATTCTTAATCTTCTCATGTTTCATAAAATTGTAAAATACATTACACTACAGTACCACTAGAGGTCGCTACATAGGTTTTCTTTGGGAAGTCAACTAATGTGCGCTATACTGGTGTAAAAAGAAAGAAAATGAACCAAATAAAAACAATCTATATCACATTCACTGAAAATGAACAGCTTGACGTGCACACATCAGTGTACAGATACCACCGTACACATCACTAATATTTCTACTGTATGAGTCAGCGAGATATAAGCATGCAAAGGTGCACATTCATGAGTTCACGACACAAACCAAGCCAACAAAAAGGGCTTGATTCATCTTAAAGAGAAAAAAAATGATCAGGAAGAGATCATGACCTTAGTCTTAAACAGTCAGCTCCAGAATTTCCTATGAACCCATATCATACAGTATCTACTGTTAAGGCAGTAATTTAGAACAGCCAGAGCTGAATTTGCCTGGATAAGGACATAAGTGTATTTTATCAACCTCTTAGTTAAGAAGATGATTAGGCAAACATTGTTCCAGGGAACATGCTGGGAGATTTGGTTATTTCATATCATTTTCAGTCTAATCCCACAGTGACTCTGTGTGCTACCCGTAATCTAATTATTTCTGATTCAGGGACACATGCAAATGCATAGTCTTCCTAAACCATACATAATAATAATAATCACTTTTTTTTTTTTGCCCATCTTTAACAATGGTGCCACTAATTCTGGAGTTGACTGTAGGTTCTGAATGAGCATTAAAATACTATACTATAAAAGGGTTTTAAATGTACATAATCAAAATCCTTACAGTTAGAAAGTAGCTTGATGACTTTGAAGCACACACATCATTCTCTAGCGCTGAACAGTGTTTTTGTGCTTTAAGCATTCAGAAAGTTTAGCAGATTTCTGACCACTGTATTATTCTTCTGCGTCAAAACCATACCTTGATTGGCCTACTGCCATTTCTTCATACATCAGGAATAATTCTAATAAAAAAAGTTATATTTGATTTTAAAGAAACTGGACTAATATGTTATAATATCTTATAATTGAGTTTGGGTGCTCATTAATATGCCATATAGAACCTTAAAATACCAAGGTCATGTGGAGATGCTCTTACATCTCTTAACACATGCACAGGCAAGGTAGAATTCTTAGTAATGTCAAAAAATAAAATAAAATAAGGATGCCTAAAAATATTTAGTGACATATCATGACAGGGACAATATCAAAAATATATTAAACATGTTCAGGCGAGTCAATATCGACAAAGCTTTAGTTTTTGGAAGTTTTCTTGTTTTCATTTTCAATCAATCAATCAATCAATCAAATCAGTCAGGTCATAATAGCCATATGTATCTGACATGATTATCTACCATAGACGAATATTTCCACTGTGAAATGTTTTCAGTCAGTTTAGCAATTTCAGTTTTGAAACTCAGTCATATATTGACCCAGTGCTGGAGTGAAGACATATGTTGTACACAATATACTGTACGTATATATACACAACATACTCCTCTTGTATTTCCACACCATGACAGAAATGTCAGTTGTAGGTGACGGATTAAATTAACAGGATGTGGGTTTTGACACAGCCCCTCTCTAATTATTATGGGGTTTTGCGCGTGTTTTTATGTATGTGTGTGTAAGAGAGAGAGAGAGAGAGAGAGAGAGAGCTGCTCAAATCCCAATCAGAATGTGGCTATGAATAATGAAGGCAGGACCATTGCACATCTCTACGGACAAGTGTGTTGGAATGCGAATGTAAGTATGGCATTATGGGTAACGAAGGCGAAAGCAGGAGTCCCTTCAGTACCTTCAGAATCTTTAGACATGTAGAGGGAAAGCTTGGTGCCGTAGGGGATCCGAATACAATCTGGACCAGGGGACGGAAAAAAGCATTACAGCAACCCAACCCACATTTATTATTCAAACTGAGAAAAAAACTAAAGAAACACCCTTTTAAAAACACACAACACGTACACTCGTCACCACAGTGTTGACATGGGTACATAAATAACACGCTGTCCAGCGATGACAAATTCACAAACAAGACACTTCATATATAAAGATTTTCCCACGATTGAGTCAAGGATATGAAAATGAATGAAAAGAGTCATACCATCTCCAAGGGGTGAGGGGAAAATGGGCAGCTCATAGCCTGTTGGAGTTTGAGGAGAACTCTGGGAACTGGTGTCTCTGGAGCTACAGTTGGAGGCAGAGTTTACTGGAGCTGAAGATATGAAGTAAATGTCAGACTAGATGGGCAAAACAGGAAAAAAGAAAAGCCATTAAAGAAACAGTATA
>JAQMYJ010000017.1:13175599-13190802 GCA_030014305.1 Clarias laeviceps
GGAAGGTGTTACTCATTTATTTATTCTCTACAAGGGCACTAACTGCACAGACCAAACTGTTATCTTCTTGTACTGTTGTAAAAATTCTAAATATAAACAAACAAAATACAGCTTTTTTTCTCAGAGGTAAACGGAAAAGTGAAGTTGTTCTGCTGTTTAGTGTCACTATGCAGATGTTACACCCAGTGTAGTTACCGAAATCTTTGGTTTAGTTCTCATTGAGTGTTTAGTTTAGTTCCACATTTCCCTCGCTTTTCTTACATGATTCTTATGTGCGCATAAACAGTGAAACACTCCGCAGGTTTATAATACACCGCGGCCAAATGCACCGCGTTCCCGCCGATTAGGCGCAATTTAAAAGTGATTAGGCGATTAGGCGCAGTTAAAAGTGAATTACAGTAATCAATGTGAGAGGTGATCAATGCATGTGTGAGAGTGGCAGCTGTTTTTTATTGAGCTAGATGTAACATGATCTGCAGACGCTATTGATATGGGACTCAAAGGACAAAGTAGTGCTATCAAAGGTTTTTGACCTGCAAAAATGAAGAAACTGTTGGAGTAGATTTTGACACTATGAAAAGAACCTCTGTCCTATTGCTGAGTTTGAGAAAGTTGCAGAAAGCAAGTGTTTATTTCATTTAAGCAAGTGGTGAATCAGGAGGGTGGAAGAGCATATTCAGGCTTCGTGAAGATTGCTCCTGTTGTGCATCATCTGCACAACAATTTAAATCAGTCTTTCCCATATACTGAGTGTGCTTGGACGGGCCGCCAAGTATAATTTGCCGAGCCCTTTTTTTGTGGGAGAACAGTGCCATCCGCGATCAATTAATTAGTAACAGGAAGTACACTAGCGCTAGCAGAATCAACAGGTATACAAAGTGGTAGCGCGAGAGCGAAAGAAAAAAGAATAAGAAGAGCTTACTGATGGTCGTGCATGCTCTGCAGAGACACATAGTTTCACATGGTGAAAGGCTCTTCTTTATAAAACTCAGGAAGATAAAAACACCCAAGTAGCACGGATATACAACATAGCACTGGTCAATAAAAATAATAATAAAAAAAAAAACGCTTACACAGAAGTCCTGCACGTGTGTGTTGACGGAGGAGGCTTCAGACATCACACAGTGCATTTGGGTTTTCTAATCTGTCATGAACTTATTATTACTTTTAAATGGTATAAATCTTACTGCCATCGGAATATGGGCATGAAATCACAAAACTGCAGAACTCACAAGATGCGTATATTATTATTATTATTATTATTATTATTTAAATAATAAAGAAAAGAAACAGAAACAATCATAAAAATTAGTCATCTTATGAATCTGTGTGTCCATAGCTGATCAAAATGAAATAGAATTCAACTCATCATATTGCCTACGTTGTGCTGAAAAAAAGGATATGTCTATAAGGATAACTCTACATTGCGCGATTCCCATATATAATTATTAAAACATACTGTAGTAATGCAAAAAAAAATTTATAAAATGCTCTGGTTTTAAGGCATACCAGCTCTGTCAAACAGTGCCATCTTTATACTCAAAAGAGTGTTTCATTTTAAATTTTTTACTAGTAGATAGTGGGGACATTTTGTAGGTTGTATCTCTTAAATGAAAAATTAATAGAAATATCAAATAAATAAAAAAATATTGTGTTCAAGGTCATGTGTGTTTATTGTTTCCTGTGTGTAGTAGACTGCTTTTTTTGCCAGCAGGTAATGCCGGCCCGCTCCACTGGATACCACCGCAAGTATATTTCAGACTTGTGGGAAACACTAGAAATGTATACTAAACTTTGTAAAGATGTGGACAAGCGGGAGAAGACAGATAAGGAACAGAAGGGGGCCAAGGACAGAACCTTGAGGAACACCACAGCTGACAGGAAAAGGCTGAGATTAAAAATTTTTTTATTGAGCAAACTGAATATGGTCAGAGGTGTATGAAGTAAACCAGGCAAGAGGGATGTCAGAGATGCCAATAGAAGCTAACAATTTTATAAAATAGTGTGTGAGTATCAATGTCTGCATTCAAATCTAGCAGGGCAAAAATTATTAACAATCCAGTATCATTAGCGACCAGGAGGTCATTGGTGACCCTCACCAAGGAAGAAGGTACTATGTTTCGTATAAAGAGTCATGAATAAAGTTTGAGATCAACATGAAATCACTATATACAGTATACCTTATGAAAAAGCAAATCACCAGATATTAACTTTGCAAAGAGTCACTCTACATGCAAAGCAGTTTTGGGGTTCACTTACCAACAAAGTGAGTAGCAGGGGTATCTGATCATATGCTCAAGACGTGGGGCATTCTAAAAATTTTAGTTTGCACTGTGCTCTGGGACGACAGCAAGTATTCTTATCGATATTCAATTTGTATTTAAAAAAGGAAAAATGTGTTTTTAATAAACTTGTTGGCTCCTGAGTGATGGAGCGGTAAAGTGCTTGCCACTATCATCCAGAGATTGCAAGTTCGGTTCCCGGCTGATGCCATGAGCCTAGAGAACATATTGGTCGTGCTCTCTCGGGGGAGGGATGGCATACTCACACTTCCACATCAATCAAAGCAACACAAGCCAATCATGACCGTCCACGAGCTCATGCAAGTGGAATGGATTGGATAGCTCTCCACTGCAAGTGTGATAAGCTGCTCCCTTGCGGTGCGGGAGCGACAGTACGAAAAGATGCAGTCGGTTGCTTCACATGCGTCAGAGGAAGCACATATTAGCTCACACCTTCCCTGAGTGGTCGCTGTCTCTAAAATGCGAAAATGCCCAAACAAGACGGGTGGGAATAAACATGACTACATAAAGGAGAAAATTGGGGAAATACACTTACTCACTCACTAATCGTCTATACTGCTTTATCCTGCATTCAGGGTCGCGGGGGCCTGGAGCCTATCCCAGGAGACTTTAGGGCAAAAGGCAGGGTACACCTTGGACAGGGTGCCAATCCATCGCAGGACACACACACATACACACACTACCGGCAATCTTGGTACACCAATTAGCCTAATATGCATGTTTTTGGACTGTGGGAGGAAACCGGAGTAAACCCACCAAGCACAGGGAGAACATGCAAACTTGAGAACATGCACACAGAGACGGGAATCGAGCCCGGACCCTGAAGGTGCAAGGCGACAGTGCTAACCCCTACACCACCATGCCGCCTTGGGGAAATACAATGAAACAAAAATACTATTTATGTATAATTATAACAACATATAAAATGTTGTGAACATTAAAATTAGTGTATCCATATATCTAGCAATTAACCAGGTATGTACGTAAGTTATAATAACATCACACTTACAAGCTTGTATTGCAGTCTGGCTGTTTATACAGTACCTCGCTCTTCCACAATGTTGATGGATATCAGGCATAATGAATTTTGTTCAGTTAAAAGCTGAATGAATTTACTTTCATTGATTTCTTTAAAACATGTTTAGATCATCTATACATGTGTCGGGATAAGCATCATCCCGCCAGAGAAGTTTCATGCAATTTTTCTGTCCAAAATTGTGCAGTATTGAATTTTGAATCTGTAATATTTGAGATAAATACCCCATGTCCTTGGCAACATGCATGTTGTCAATAGGATTTAACATCATCTTCTTTTATGGCACCCATCATTTAGCAAATTGCCTACAAAAGTGGAGCGATTGGCTTATGTCTGTTTCAATTCAGAAAACTTTTTTCCTTACACTATTACTGATCTAAGCACAATCACAAACCTTACTGCTTGCTACCTGGGTTTTAAAAAGCTTCATTTAAACTCACTTATTCTCATTCTCTCTCAATGCAAAATCTCCGGCAACCATTACCACACGACAACCGACCATGCACTCAATGTCAAAATCAGCCGTTCTGATTAATGACCTCATCCAACCTCATAAGCTAATGGATTCCTGGAACAGACGGCGCAAATTATTCTCATTCTTTACACCAGTCCGGCATGTTATTTAATATGACAGTAGACCCTGTGCTTTGACTCTATCTGTGAATCTCCTTACAGATTACTAGAGGAAGATGTCAAATACTTACAAATGAAAAAGGTGCTATCATGGCACCAGTGTTGTAGCTAACTCATTAGTCTCTTTCATCTTCCACAAAGCTACAAATCTAATAATAAAGCTGATGTTGCTTGTAGCTGTGACAATGTACAGTATGACTCACACTTACGGAGACAGCAGAAAGACATAATGTCCTTCCTATAATTTAAGTTCAAAGTACAGGAGTATTAAGAGAGAGGGAGGAAAGAAGGTGATGTTCTGAGAGCACAAAATTAGACAAACCGCTGAGCTCTGTAGGTGAGTAATTAGTCAGTGTCTAACAGAGAATACAAAGTGTCCCTAGAGAAAGCACACCGAGACAGGCAGAAGAAAGTTAGAATAAACATCATTATGATGACCATGGTACTGGCCTTATTGGCCATTTAATCTACTCCCATATGTACTGGCTTCTCCACAATAAATACTCTGTCTCTTTTAAAATGCCCCATGAGTCTCACTGTAGTCATTTACGGAGTATGTGTTTTGACTGACTTGCTGATCTAATGTATCCGCTCTGACAAAGAAGACACGCAGGTGTCTTACTTTCATTTAAACAAGTGACCAATACCATATTTCAACTTGAAGTAAACCCTGGTAGTGACTACAGTCATTCACATCTTATCGACAGCTATGCATTTGCTAGCCTCTAGCCATGTCAGAAAAAGTTCCAGTTCAGGTTGATGTAGAAGCAGTCACTAAGAAGATAAAGTATTACTTAAGATGACGTAACAATATCAGATGTGTTAACTTGCTGAAAGTGCTTTCCGTGATTTTGTGCTTTGGTTTTGAATCCGGTTTTCCAGTATTGCGGACTATACTGCCCTACTTTCACCCCTTTCAAGTCATACATATAGTTGAACATCCTTTACTAAGTAACTGTTGTATAATAAACTTTATTAAGTATTGTTATACCATAGAGCTGTCGAATTCTCTCCTCTCATTGGTCAGAAGGGCTTGACTGCATCATACCAACCTGCTGGTGATTTGTATCCTATAACAGGCACCCTGGATGGTTTTATTCCTTAAATATTAATTATCGCCTTTTTGAAAAATATCATATGTAGTAGTAGTAAGAGTAATAGTAATAAGACCCACCTGTTGCTTATTCTCTTTAGAGTAAGGTAACATGGTAGATACGTGGAACATGAGCTCATGACCCTGATATACTGTATAGATGGAGTTTATTCCTGTAGTGTCATCTAGCAAGAAAGAGAAAGCGTAATTAGTTGTGTGACATTCAGAAAAACTGCTTTCAGTTGGTTTCTCTGGAAATTTTAATAAGCAAATAGGCATGCAAAAACTGTATATGTTATCATGCATACAGTAGGGTAGTTACTTTTAGTGTCCAGGCCTCCTCTATAACCAGCCCAGCCTTGCAGACAAATGGTGTCACCAAGCAAATTCAAAAACTTGTCAAAGTTCTCACTTCCTGACTCTAAGAAAAAAGTTCGACAAGCTTGAATTTAGATGCATTACATCATCATCAGAAATATTACAAAAACAAGCCTGATTGGCAGTGATGTGTAAATAGTGCCTAATAGAATTATATCAATTAATGTTTAAGCATCTGAACTGCAATGCAGTGTTTACCGTTACTAAACATTTCATCATCTGTCAACTGTCCATCTTTGGCATAGAGCACTCCAAATTTAAAGTTCACACTACCCTAAAAGAGGACACAAACATGATTTAAATGAATACCATTATGTCTCTGAAATATGTATGTCCAGAATCCAAAATTACCTCTTGCTCTTCCAGTACCAGTAGGTCCTATGGAAATTAAACACAGTGATTGAAACATAATTTAATCTTCAGTTCAGTGCAAATTGAAAGGTATTCTCACACAATCTCATCTAAAAATGTATTCATCTTTTATGAAAAGGTCTCCTTCAACACCCGCATACAGAATGAAGCTCCTAGGTGAAGGGTGACAAGTGTGACTCACACCTTTTGGATCTCTGGGTTCAGGATCTCCCTAGGGCCCTTCTCAAAGCGCTCCATGTTCATAGCACTGCAGAGACCGAGAAAAAGGAAGGAAATGTGACCAATGTGCTGTTAGAGCTGTGTGATAGATTTAGAAATGTGGTAATATAATGGGATGCCACAACAAGAAAACTAAGAATCAACAGCATTTATATTACACAGAAAAAAACAACATTTCATATTTCTGGGTGCTAAACATTTCATAAAATACAATATAAAAAAACAGGGCCATGTTCTTTTTAAAAAATAAACAAAAACAAATTATCTACAGTATAAAACACACACACACACACACACACCCTGGTATAAACAAAATCCTGTAATACTGCACTGAATTATTCAGCTCATTCGACTATACCCCCTAACAGGTTACTGTCTGTGCAATTCTTCACATGTTTTCACCAAGACCACTGGCATTAAGCATGCCCCCCTTCTGACACTATAATGGTCATCTGGCAGAATGTACTGGAGAATCCATGCCACAACCACCAGACTGTGCAACAGTTTCTTCCCTGTAGCTACTAAACACACTGCTGTCACTTCACAAACAAGCCCTAAAAATACTAAAGAATACCAAACCAAGTTCTTATACAGTATTTAGTTGTCAGATGTCATTTCTTATTAAACTGTCAGGAGCGCTGATGGGTTAATAAAAGCTATATTCATATTCAGTCATCAGGCTGTTTTCCATTGTGTGCAGCTTTTGCTCATCTAATCATGTTTCTTGTTCTTTCAACCATCACACAAATGAAAAGAGAGAGAAGGACAGGAATTAAAAATTTATTTGTGAGACCATGAACATGAAAAATGGAAAATATATAAAAAAAAAAAATTTAAAACACTCCCTCACAAATGGAGCTTAGACAAACTTGACATTTCTCTTAAATATTTTACTCGTGCAAAAATTATATCGTATTATATATCTTTATTCCATGATCAGTAATCTGATTGCAAGCTATAGTACACCGAGCTACAAAACTAACTAATGTCTAACACAAGGCTGAATCCCAAATCCCTGTATAACCTCTGATCAAGGACACTACAAGGTGTGAGGAACAAGTGATTGTACAACCTAGTGCACTAGGTTTCCATGTAACGCTATTTGGGACTTAACCCCGGAACCCAAAAGTTAAAATAGCTGATATTCTAAAGCAGAATAAGTGGAATTATAAATAGAAACTTTACAGGACTGTCCACTTCCTCCATGGTTTATTCCCTTACCTTTTGTCTATATTGTACCAGTAAGAATTTAACTTTTTTCACCCCTGTTAATGACATTAACTGTCAGTCGCTAACTGTCGGTCACCAGCTCGCCGTTACAGGAGTGGAAAGCTATGTGCCGGCAGAGCAAAATAACTGGTTAAGTAAACAAACAAATCATGATCTGTTGCTAAGCTGGTCCTGTTGCTTTACTAAATATCAGCCATGCTGTTATTCATCTTAACGGGACAAACTTGGGTGTGATAATGCTTAACTAGAAATAAAAAAAAAGAAGCCGTTATTTTTCACTTACACATCACAGTGCAGTGAAAATCATTTTTTTTTTTTTTTTTTTTTTTGCATATAACAGCTTGTAAGGAAGTTGATGTGCAAACTGCCTGGGTTATGGGCCTTGCTCAAGGTCAGCTTAGTAGTGTTTGTCCTTGAACCCCAATCTCCTGATCAGAAACTTCAGAGCAACCACACTATCCACCATACACAAATCAAACCTTATTTTTTAACACGGTCTTTTATGGCATATTATTACATATATTTTCATAAATAAAGAAAAGCTATGAGAATGAACAGACCAATTTGCTAACACAGATATACTACACTTGCAGAGCTTATGCTGAGGACGATATGAGCGGCTTTGTCGAATGGTTGCTCCTAAAAAAAACACAAACCTACCAACTAGGTTGACTTTTGTTCTGGACGCACCAAGACACACTGCTGTTCAGACTACAAATAAGTTCATATGCATTCCAGAACATATCTGCAGGATGCCTGAGTGATGGGATCACAAGATGCACTTGACCCCATTCAGGCACATACGTATTTAGCGCTATCCACTTGAAATCAATCACCTGAGGAATTAGATGCTAATTCCTATAGTCAAATACACCTCACCTGGTGTTGGTTAATGGAGATCAATAAACAAATGAATAACAACACTTTAATATTAATAAAACTGGGCAGGACCTTCATTTTCCCTCAAAAAAGCCTTGATTATACAAAATGCCAAAAACATTACTTTGAGATTCTGGTCCATTAGTTTGGAGATGACTTTTACTTCATGACATCGTGCAGCTATTATCGATTGGTATTAACAGGGGCAGAGTGCCAAGAAAAAAACATTCTCCACACTATTACACCAACTACCAACTACACTAGCCTGAATTGTTGACAGAAGCCAGGGTGGGTCCATGGAAGGACAACCAGTGAACTAATGACAGGGTCAGGGGCACCCAATGCTCGTCGATATGCATCAAACATCTGTGGGATGTGCTGAGGCACCACCTCACAACTTACAGGCTCTAAAGGATCTGCTGCTAACACCTTGGTGCTGGATTCAACAACACACCTTCTTGTGGAATCGACAGGTCAGAGCTGGGTTTGCAGCACAATACGACCTTCCAAATATGGTGGTTTTCATTTTATGGAAGTCTGATCCATGAATATGTGGACAGTGATCAACTTTTGCATATGTGTCTCTGTACATCATCACAATGGATTTGAAATAAATAAGGCAATTAAGATGTGATTGAAATGTCGGCTTTCAGCTTTAATTCAAGGGGTTTAATGATATTGTTCTATTGACTGATTAGGAATTACAGACATTTTTACCATAATCAAAGAAATTGGACAATTGACTGATTAGTCAGTATTTTTTTTTGTTCATTTTTCTTTAGATTCATTTGATTTCATTTTCCATGATGAAGAAAACCCCTTTACAACATCTAGCCAAGTCCAAAACGACTTCAGAGGAAATACTGTAGGTATTTATTTACTTCATAAATATAAACTGTACTGTAGACAGTTTACTTCAAGGTGAAAACCACTCACAAACAGACACAGACACAGAAGGACAAGTTTCAAATTTCCTTTTAAAAAAATAAATCCCTGCCCATATCTAATACAAGATTATCTTGCACCTTAACTTCATTAGGGAAGGAAAGAAAAGGCTTGCCCTCATCAATATGCAGACTGTATTTTTTAGCGTATTTTTGCAACATCTGTCCACAGCAAGCCAAGAGGGCTAAAATGCTATGGAGAAAAAAAAAAGAAAAAAACAGTGTTGCACAGGTTAAGCAGACTTGATCTCATTTCGGTTCGTGGGGGTCTGAGTTCGTTTGAAGTGCGCAAAAATGCTGACTAATCGCTCTCATCTTGTTTTGATGGCTGAAAGGAACCAAGTGTGAAAACACCCTAAGACACTTTGTATGTGTGTAAAACTGGTGTGTTACTGACAGTGCACTGAGCCACACGCATGCTGCTTACCTTAATATAGATTTGACTGATAAAGTTTTAGTGGGGCTGTAAGGGAGGCTAATCTTAAGAGTACCCTGCAAAAAAACACACAAATTGCCACACACACATTAGACCCACAGTAATTAGGCTAAAACGTAAACTAAGATTTAATAATACTGCAAGTTCTGCAGAAATAAAAGTGGACACAGCAGAAAAATAATGTTATCTAGAATGCAGCATGGGCTGTACTTCATTAATCTGAATTATCCTAATATTCTCTAGTGGAATAAATTGGTGTAATTAGTGATTCATTTGGTGGGTGTGGGAATGTGTGTACATAACACACACACACACACACACACACACACACCCTAAGCTTTAATGTATTAAATCAGCCTCAAGAATGATATTAAACCAATTAGTTCTCCTGGACTCTTTTCTCAGTGGCTAAGCAGAATGACTAGAAACAGGTAGATAATACGATTCACTAAACTGAACAGACATATACATACTGTTTATTCTACCTTACCGTTTTGCGCCAAAGAATGGCTCGGTACTGTGGAACCCTCTGGTTGTTCTGGTCTGACAAAACCACGGATAAGTAGAACGGATTCTTCTCCGCATCCACACCAACATAGTTCTGATGGACTGGAGGCGAAATGAAAAGCAAACATACAGTATGAAAATGACCTGAGACTATATGACCTATAAATGTACTTACTGTATATACGTAAAATATACTGTTTCTTTGAAAAGCTTAAAGATTTGTCAAAGTTCGTTTGGATAAAAGCAGACTGGTGGCTGTTAGGAGACAGAAGATAAATGAATAAAAGTCTGAAATGCAATTACAGTCTGAGGATCTGTTCTGTTTCACTGTCCCCACCCTTCCTGTGTCACATATTCATTCTCTCGCTCCATCTCTTTCTCCCAGCTCCCTCCCCACTCTCTGAAAAGTATGTGCACTCCACTAAACGAGTTAGGAAGACATAATGCAGGCATCTGCTTTCTGGGCATGCTGTGGATATGTATGTGCGCTGTGAAGAAACAGTGTGGGCAAGTCTGTGTGTGTGTGTGTGTATGTGTGCGTAAAATGAGTGATGCTTTGCAAATATTGATGCTAAAATGAGGCTTCTTACACACTGTTATTAAATACAACAAATTGTACGAGCTACCGTATAATTGTGTTTCAAATGCTTCTGCAAAAATAATTATTGAATCAATTAAAAGCATCTACATCATCAAAGCATGGTGGAGTTTATATAATGCAAAACGTAATGAGATGCTCATAGAGTTACATTTTCATTAAGGTCAGCTGTGGCACACATTTTTGAAATAATAGTAATAAAATAATCTGATTCTTATCCCTAAAGTGGGAACACTCTGTCACTGTTAGAAATATCTCTCCCACCTTTTCCCAGGAAGTACTTGAAGAACCATCTGGTGTGGTATTCTGGATTCTCCAGATGGACATCGGTTCTTCTCCAGGTTCCTGGTGTGTAGTCCATACTCTACCAAAACAAAATAAATAAACGTTTTTTTTTTTTCTGTTAAGTGTCCTTATGTTATTTGTTTATGTTGAAAAAAGAGGTTCAATCATAAAGAACTGCATGAGTAACTCTTAATGAATGAGTCAATTTGTTAGCGGTTAAAGAAATATGGCTATTTAATTTATATTTCATTAGAAAAGAAATATTTAATACACATTTGAACATTGTGCGGGAACTGGACAGCCGAAAAAGAGTTCTAAGCATTAAAATACAGAAGGCTGACTCACATAAAGGATAAACAGACAATCACAGTGATGAAAATAGTGGCAGAAGACCAATTAGTTTCTTGGAGAGAGGACAGTCAAATTTTTTTTCCCCCTCTGTAGCCCACACATGTGATATTGTACTTTCAAATCAATTTCTGTGACTGGTGACTTGTCTTGTAGAGGCAATAATGAGTATATATATATATATATATATATATATATATATGTCTGGTTCTCATAAAGGAGTGTGAAGAATAAAGAATAAAGAATGGGGAAGATCAAACAATGCATCAGTGCACACAAGAAGAGACAAATAATGTTATAGGTTACTCTAGCTACTGTATCTGTTCTTTCATTAATCACGTTTTCACTAGGCTTGCACGATGTACTGATTAATCTTTTTTTTAAGACTGCAACCATTTAGTTGCATTTTTGATGGTCTTGGTGCACCAGTGTGACTTGCAAATTAGGCAGTGATTAGACAAAGCTATCATTAGCGTTAGAACAGGTTGGGGATGATTCTGTGCAATACTACTGATTGGATGGTCCCAAATTTATGTCGTGCTGGATAATGCCATGAATGTAAATATTTATTAGGGATAGGAGGCACCAGGCACAACAATTTTATCACAATACCTATCTGTAAGAATCACAATTTTATAAAAAAAATAAATAAATTCAGGATTTAGCAAACAATATGTTGGTACCACACGGGAGGTTGTGCTGAATATATTAGAGCATACCACCTGCATGATTATAGAAGAACGACAGCATTTTACCACCCCAAATTCAAGTCGGTGTGGCGATATGTGAATTGCCACACATAAGAATCGTGATTCGTAACTGAATAAAATTTTTTTCTCTTGACTCTAATACAGGTAGTCCCAGACTTACGAACGAGTTCCATTCTTGGAGCACGTTCGTAAGTCGGATTTGTTCGTAAGTCCAACAAAGTGAGTCTTATACACCTTTGACACAAATATACAATGTAAAGCGGGAAAAACATTACACACAGGTTTGGTGTTTTGGTTGCACATTATACTCTCGCAAGACCGCGCCTCAAAAATTGCGAGGGGAATCCCGGTGACGCAGCGTTTTAAATAATTATTTAAATAATAATAAAATTATCTGAATCGTATGCCTAATGTAATTAAGGTAAACCAATACAAACAAATGAAATGATCTAATTTTTAAAAGTGAATAGCAATTTAAATTTGGCTTACTTCCCAAAATTTTTTTGAAACAGCCATAGGTTTTATTTTCAACTGTGCCAATTTGTATGACAGAGTAAAAGATTGCAACCACCGAATCTCCGATTGCTAGTGTGAGTTGTTTGTTACAGCAGTGCAGCAGTGGGGCAATTGAGCTTTCTGTGAGACAGAGATAAAAGACTGCCGTTTAACACAACAAAGTTAAATAAAGCCATATAACCAAATAGCTTTCTGGATAAACAAAATATGCAAACACACACACTAACATGTTTTAGTATTGACAATCAACTCCTGTAAAAGCAAAATGCCTAACTACCTAACAATCTACTGGACTGGCAAAAATACGGTCTGGCGGCTATCCTGTATGTGACTTATGCTTCTCCACAAAGTGACTTACAACTAAGAAAGCATAAAACTGAACAGTTAATGGTTAAACGTCCTGCTCAAGGATCCAACCGTGACAGCTTGTTTGTTTCAAAGTTATTTTGTCTGACAAAAACAGTGATTAGTTTTAGTTTGCTTTTGCTCTGCATTGAACTGGTCAATAAGTTTGACTCCTAGTAGAGCAGGTCGGCTGTACATTTAGGGGTAATTGGGTGGCAAGTTTGCATTCTCACTTTAACCACTGCAACACAATCCAGTCATGGCTGCTGGTCAATAGTGCTGTTGACAAAAACACTATTGAAGATTCATGTTCTGTTTGGCTTTTGACTAACAATGAAATGTTAAGTCATGCGATTAAATCTATTCATGTTGACAAAATCTAAAAATTTAAGTTAGCTGATCATCTAACAAGTAGCTTTCCAAAGTAAAACAATATGTTGGATCAATGAGATTTTTTTTTTTTCATGTATTGCATCACATTGCCTTAATTTTTTTTCTTATATAAAAAAAATTATATATTTAAATAGTTAAATAGTATAATATTTAACTTTTCCTTTTTGTTTTTGATCTGACATGCTTTATCGCGGGTTATTTGTCCACATCAAACAAAAGTCTGTTTTATCGGAGGTATGTAGACTTTATTCTTTATTTAATGAGCTGAGATCTAAACGAGCCATGACTGCTGAAAAAAGCGCAGGGACACATATAATGATCTGTAAAAAACACACCGGTACTGTATATACTTATCAATTTTTTTCCCATGGAGGAACAAATAATTCTCTCCATTTGGTTAGACATGTCACAAAATTGGCAGACTGTACTTTTTACTGGATTGTGTTGCTAGAACTGTTTATATAACTAAAGTAAACCAGATTCAGTTTTATTTAAACAGTTCTAGCAACACAATCCAGTGTTTCCCCATACACGTGTGTTGGCCCAACACACTATCAACAATGACCACCATACTGTACATTTAATTTTTTTTTTATTATTTAATAAAATCTAATTATTTAATAAAATCTTATATAATTGCAGGCAGAGTATTGATCCACTCACCCCTCCTAGCGCACACACGCATCAGCTGAAGCGCTCGTTGTGACTATACAACAGTTCCTGCTGTTTACTGAAAGTGTTTTAGAACTGCAGAGATCAGTTTTGTGACGGAGCTTCATGAAAATAAAGATAGCAAAAAAGGAAGTGGGTTGTTACATTAGCAGTCCGGAGTTCGCAAAAAGGCATAGGCAGCCTGTGAAGTACGAACAGCAGAGCTAATGTTAGATTAACGCCAAGTTGTTGAGGTTAACACCACATGCAAAACAAAACTTATCGATTAATACATTTTTTATCGGTTAAATTCTTAACAGCTAGTAATCGATTAATGTTTAATCAGTAACGTCTTTAGTTTAAACTAATGAACACACTTTCTAATTCGTTCTTTTGTTCATCAATTCATTCAGTAATATTGAGCTACTACAGTATATACAGTTTAAGTCAAGTAAGTGCCAAGTTACAAAAATAAACCCCCTTACTCTGATTTGTATTAGACGAACAAATTAATATGTAAGAAAGTCCCCTTAGAAGCCCTTGAAAATGATGGTGAAATGCCACTGCATTCTGCATACTGATGAGTAGTAAATGCATGCGCACACACACACACACACACACACACACACACACATCACACGTCAATAAATCTTTTCTCAGTAAGGCCAAGAATCGATGCATGCAGCTCAATCATGCACAACTACACACACACACCCTCACCCCCACACAAAAACCCTGAGTATAATGACACGAGGTGTGTCTAATGCTCCACTCTGTAATCATGCCATCTAAATCTTCTACAAATGCAAATAGCTGTTAACATGTTATTAATCCACAATGCACACTGCTCACGTACAGACTTTATCCCCAGTCAGGAGCATGTTTGCATTTGCTAGTTTGTTTTCCGTGAGAAGACAAGAGGAAGGTGAAGGGGGTCTGATTTTTAGGTGTACACTGTTCAGACTGATTAAATCACTTGGTTTTGATTGATGGGCTTCCTGATCAGCCTAGTCATACAGCTTGATGGGTTGATTTTGCGGATTACCCTAAGAAAGCATATCATCAGGATGCACGATGCAAAACGTTTTGTTTGACCCTCATGACACATTAATTGGCTGTCTCACCAAGCTGACACTATTTGGGATATTAATTCAATTCAATTAAATTTTTTTATGTAGCGCTTTTAACAATTGTCTCAAAGCACCTTCACAAAATGCGTGTATGTGTGAGAAAAATGTGTCTAGATAATGATGAGATGAATGAATGAATGATGAATGAAATGTCTCTGATGAGCAAGCCAAGGGTGACGGCAACAGTGGCAAGGAAA
>JAQMYJ010000017.1:13200112-13210805 GCA_030014305.1 Clarias laeviceps
ACTAATGGTTGATAACTAGAAAATTATACTGACTGTCATTTGCATTGACTAATTATGAAAATCAGAGAAAGATATCTTTTGCGTAATAATTTGAACCGTAGTGTATTTATGAACCTGCTTTTTTTTTAACCAGTCACGGCTGTGGTCTCTCTGACAGAAACGACAATAAATCAGTAAAAATAAACCAGCATTTTGACATCGCTTAGTGTACGATCCCTTCTCACTGATGCCTGAATAAATGAAACTAAGTTTTAAACACCAGACATGATAACTATTTGCGCAATATTTAAGCCTGTAGATAGTGGATGCTCCTTACAAGACTTTCTAAGTCACAGTTATTATTTCTTATCTGTACACAGAATGTCGAGAAAAGTGCGATAAGACCAAAACAATTAAAAATGTTCGATAGAACTGTAATCCCGCTATTATTCCCATTTAGATCAGTAAATGTATGCATTATTATTTCAAAATGTTTAAATATGCTTTTTTATTTTAATATTTTTTTATTGATTTAAAGCTCTGTAGAAGACAACTGATTGACACGTGTTTTCATATGATTCACTCTGCCTTCCCCACTATCACATCATTTTTGTTCTGCGTTCTCGGGTACACCTGGGTATTTGCACTCTCCAATATACTGTATACACCTACTTGGTTTGTGAGCCGCCATTAAACACAAGAGAACAAATAAGTTAACCTTCGTGCTATGCCTAATATTATTGACATCGCGGAGTAAATGTCAAGAGCGGCACTCTTGCATACCTTCCTAAGTGATCAGTTATGGCTGTGTAGGTCAGAGTTCCCATCTAAACAATCATCTACTTCCACAATCAGGTACGAGTCCCCTCCATATATTGTAGGTTTCAATCCGCACCAAGACCACCTCTTCAAACGGCTCCCGAGCCTGAAACGACTGTGTTCTTTCTGATCAAAACGAACCAGTCTTTGATGTCAATTGTTCTCATGTAACACTGATGTAAAAACGCCTTTAAAGTGACATGTTTCATGAAAGGGGACTGTAGGCAGGGTATAAGTGCAGAAAGTGACTTACAGAAGGCTAACAGAACCATACACTAGGAATTCATTAAGTACGAGACAAATCAAACGCATGATAGATGATCCAACGCTAGACAACTAGATGTGACTGAACAAAAAATAAAATAAAAACACTAACCAACAGGCTGAACTCATTACAACAGACAGTTAAAAACCATTTTCAACTAAAAAGAAACATACACAAAACATTGAGTCCAGGGTTAACTGGGACCACATGGAGGTTTCCTTATAATTTAAGTATTAAAACTGATTTTAATTTAATTCAAATATGTATTCTTTAATGTCTATATAATACTGTTATAAGTCTGTTACAAGATCGTAAACGTTCCAGTGAGGATTTTACTATTTAAAATGCTATACTTAATAGACATTCATTATCATGTCTTAAAATTTGAAATTAGAAAGTGGTGACAATCAAGCTGAGCCAAGATGCATAATGCATTATTGCGTCATGGAACCCAGAATTAAAGCAGGAACGTCTCTACAGATTTCCACTACCTATCATACTATTGAATATGAATATGAGGCTTTCTGGCTAAAGGAGTAGAAAGAAAGTGAGCACAAAACAGGCATTTATAGATATCCGGGGCGCTCTTTCATGTGCTCTTTTTATGTGCAACATCATATTGTGCAAAAGGTCAAAAGTGCAGAGGTCATGAGTGAGATTAGACAGATGACCTTTTCTCTGGGTCATTATCAATCCGCCTAGAGAAAGCTTCCATCTCTTTCACTCCCCACTGATTCATCTCTCTCTCTCTCTCTCTCTCTCGCTCGCTCTCTCTCTCAGATCCAGGAACACTGCAGTGAAAAGACTCCCTGTCATTTCACAGACAAGTTTTCATGGCTCGACAATCAGGAAGAGACACTGAAAAAAAATTTAAAAGGTGAAGATGGTGACAGCAGTTATGGAGATAAAACATTGGGCATAAAAGGGTAAGATTTCTGCATGGAGCTGTGGGGAGAGCTCAGGGGGTGGGCTGAGGCGTATGGAGGGGGGGGGGGAGTTGGGTGCTCAGACGGTTTACAGCAGCAGCAGTGCGGAGACAGGCAGCAGGAGATCACCAAGAGCCCGAGCCTGGAGTAAATGACTCCCAGGGCAGCGATAAACCAGAGCCGGAGCTGGAAGAGGTTAGAGACGACTACAACAGCTACACTGAAACACTGACAACAGCTTTAGCGTTAAACCCCATACTTCTCCACCCCATCCCTAATGACTGCACTGAAGATAATCCTGACCCTGTATAATAGCAGCATAAAAACACACAAGCACTGGCTTGAAAAGCCTGAGCAACTGTACACTATGAAACAGAAAAATCAGTTGACCAAAAACAAAAAATTGTGTCACTAGGAAACTACTACTTGGACAAACCTGTATACAATTACCACAACACACGATACAAAATGAAAACCTGAGG
The DNA here is from genome assembly GCA_030014305.1 of Clarias laeviceps. Taxonomy (NCBI): domain Eukaryota; kingdom Metazoa; phylum Chordata; class Actinopteri; order Siluriformes; family Clariidae; genus Clarias; species Clarias laeviceps. The sequence continues at coordinate 13,202,584 of JAQMYJ010000017.1, forward strand.
AAGAGAGCAAGAAAGGCAATAAACAGGCCTGCAGATTATAAAGAAGACTATGAACAGTTCAGCTATGCACAACACTGGATTTACATCTGGATCATTTAATTAAAATAGAATATAGACTAAAGGCGGTTTTGGTGTTTGGATTGTGGATGTTGGGGTCAAAAAGCATAAATATGTAAACATACTAAACTGATGCATCAAAGGTATCTTTTAAAAGTCAAAGTCTCTCTGTCTCTCATTCACTCACACATTAACAGCAAAAAAAGAAAGAAAGAAAGCCTCTCTCAGGAGTCTCTTTTATTATATTTGTGCTGCCATCATAGCCCACCTTGTGCCCTAAGTTCCCTGGGACAGGCTCCAGGCCGTGCATGACCCTACACAGGATAAGTGGTGTAGATAATAGATGAATAGATGGATGGATGGATAGATGGGTATCTGTAGCTGGGTTGAATAGTGGTCAACCGTGGACTTTTTGCTTCCTGTAGAACCAGATTCTATTCATTATTGATGTCAAAGCAAAAACATCACAGCAGCTTTCTGTCCATGGGGTTGCGTAGCCACAGACCAGTCAACGAACCCATGCTGATTCCTGTCCACTGCCAAAAGCACCTGATGGAAGAAGGTGGCCTGGTCAGATGAATCACATCTTAACTGGGGAAGCAGTGGCACCAGAATGCACTGTGGGACGAAGGTAAGCCAATGTGATGCTTTGGTCAATGTTCTGCTGGGAAACCTTGGGTGCTCACATTCATAAGGATGTTATCTTAACAGGTACTACCTACCTAAACATTGTTCCAGACCATGTACACCCCTTCATGCTGAAGATATTCCCCCTGACAGTGGCCTCTTTTAGAAAAGATTTAAGACATTTATTTAATTATTTGGACTATTTGAATTATTTTCTGTAGTTCAGGGGTTTAAAGTACTCTTATCAAAAAAATGGCATGTACAGTATTAGCATAACAGCAAGAGCTCTCTGTGGTTCAACTGTAATAACTCCTACACATATAACCAGGAGGCTTCCAACAGCTACTGTATGATGATGATGATATTACTATCAAGTGCTGACACTCAAAGCTGTGATTGTGGTCAATTAATATTAAGTGATAATGCTTCATCGTTCCTGTGAATCGTCTGCAGCAGTTCAAAGCAATTTCGGTCTAGTGTGTTGCATCTGATGCAAATCCAACGTTTGGATGGAATAAGGTCTCCAAAAATATTTCCAAATATGATCTCCACTGAATTTCAGCTAATTCAAATACAAGTCCACTATAGCACAAAGAGGTGTTACGTATCCGTGGCATTTGTGGGGTGAAAAGTCTGTTGCATTGAGGATCTATTACCAAATTATTTGTTAGTTTTTAAATCTTATATTTCAGTATATCTCTATTAAAACCTCTACATTACAATAACAATAATTTGAGAACATCAGTTTTGTAGTTTATGGGGGCTGCACATATTGTTGAAATTGATTTAAGATTGTAGACAACTGTAGTAGGATTGTCAAGTGGTACAGATGCACAAAAATCCTTTAACCCATTTTTTTGTCTTTTTTTTTTTTTTTTTAAACAAGAAGTTGTTCAAAGATGTGTTAGAGCAGTTTGTCAGTGCTTCATAGACTGCTGGAGGTAGTTTGTGACTCTTTATAATGGATCGCAAAGTCAAAAATATGCCAAATTAATTGTTTAGTCTTGATGAGGTCAGATATTATAAAAAGCTCACATACGGGGTGGAACAAATCTGCTAAAATGACTAAATCCCGCTAAACTGCTAAATATTGTGCTCCACAATATACTGAATGCACGGCTAAATACAAACCTGAGCACCAAACCACTAAAAAGTCATACTAAAGTAAATAATACACAGCATACGGTTATGGCGTATAATTTCTGCCAAAAAAAATATTTCTCTCATGTTCTATCCCTCCTCTCTCAAAGTCTATCTCTCAAAAATATCAGCTTTTGTCTGAACAGAGACGAGCATTTACAGTTCTAACTGGGACATGATGCATTAATTCATTAAACTGATTTTGAGACTATGAAATCAAGAGGAAAGCTATTTAGAAGTATAGCCTTTTGGAAGCAGATAAGAAGTATATACTGTATGACTTTGTATGACAATAAAGTCTTTGACAACAATACATTCTATAGTTTAAACCAAATATTAAATTTAGACAATGAAGAAGCATACAGTACAGTACAGTAACTAGCACAAAACACAAAAACAGAAGAGAAGAACCATGAAAAACATCAGAGAAACAAGTGGTCAGAATGTACCCTCCTTTAGTCTTTGATTGCTTGGTATTGTTCCTCCTCTAATTCTCTGGTTGGCTGGAACTGTGGCAGAATTATAACAGTGCTATTATTTGAGCAAGTTCAGCTTTGTGATATTGAAGAAGGATATAAGATGGAATAGAGAGAAAGTTTGAGTGAGGGAAAAGTACAAGTTGGAGAGTGCCGAGAGATTAAAGGCAGGCGTTATTTCAATATTATTATTTTTTTGTGTGTTTATTTTTTACATTTGTGTTTATCATTTCTCTAATTTATTGTGAAGCAAAAACAGGAAGAAGGATTAATTGCATTGGGAAATGTGACAGAGCACATGAATATTTTTCACCATGAATAATTCTGTTCATTATTGTAATGTAATGTTATTTTTATACAGGATAAAATAAAAATTTATGACTTTTCCAATAATAACCCTATTTATTTATTTATTTAAAATCATTGCAGCCTAGCTGGGCGACACGGTGGCTTAGTGGCTAGCACTGTCGCCTTGCACCTCCAGGGTCCAGGTTCAATTCCCCTCCTTGGGTCTTAGTGTGTGTGGAGTTAGCATGTTCCCCCAATGCTTGGTGAGTTTCCTCTGCGTGCTTCAGTTTCCTCCTAGAGTCCAAAGACATGCAGATAAGACTAACTGGCATTCCCAAATTGCCCATAGTGTGTGTGCCCTGTAATGGATTGACACCCCGTCCATGGGGTATATTTTTTCAACAAGTTTACTGTTCAAATGTAAGGTTTGCGGTAATCATCTTAGACCTGTTTACATCAAGAGCTGCAAAAAGAAATTAACAAAAGAATTAGAAGTTTTGCATCTTACAGTTGTTTTTTTATGCAAACTCACAAGTACACACATTGCGATTTAACTACAATCTAAGGCTGACATCTGTGATGTATTCCACCTCTGGGGAAAGAAAAAAAATTATCTAGTTATTTCTCCCCTGTATTACTGTACATAGAAGACACTGATGTGGGAACAAGCTGCAATTTGTGGGCTTGTAAGTGTTGCGTCAGGAGTTTTAAAACAGCCTATCTAAGTTTTGACCATTTACACTACATACTGACTTTTGTTAATTAGTTTCTTTGAAAAAATATTAAACAATTGAGATGTCAGCCTAATCTGAGTGTATTGTACACTAGATGATATAGACACGAGCTTTAACTTTACTCATTTAAATAATAACCACATTTAATTACTATTTCAAAAAGCAATTAATTGTTTAAGAGATTAATGACCTTTACTGCAGCTGTCAACATAATAATTAACTGATTTTCAAATGAGAATCTGGACCAAGATTTGTGGACGAATCACTATGATAACAATTTGAACAACCTTTCCAACCTCAGTTCACACAAAAAACCCATCAAACCAACCATCGCTTTAAGGGTGTCCTCAAAGTGCAGTAGAGAAAGAAGGAAGCTTATTTCTCCAAACACAAAAAACTATTTCTGCCACAAACCTATAAAGCATCTTATAAAGGTTTATTTGTTGCTTTTTTCTAGAAAATTAAAGACTCAGAATTGAAAATGGCATTTGCGTCTCATGAAATTAACAGAGAAATGCATTGAAGTGTATTAACGAAACACAATAAAGTTAGATGAAGCCTTTATTTTGTCACATAATGTATACATTCTGTAAAGTGAACATCTATCTTCACATATTCCAGACTGGGATATCATCAAGCATTGGGCGCTTTTATTAGTTTTTTGGTAAATATTTCAATTTGCATTTGGATATAACTAAAGTGAAATAAAAAATAGGTCTATGGAAGGCAGATGTTCAAAAAGTAAGCACTGCTTTGTGTTTATAACTTCTGTCCAGTTGTGTCTTGATTAGCTATTTTTTAAGAAATACTTCAGCTTCTGCACTTTTTTTAACAAGACTGGCTAGTCATAGGTTTTATAGTTCATGTTTATTCTTCTTTCTGCTTAAAAAATACTCCTTTAGCAAAAAGCTCTGAACAACCTTTTTTTGCTTTATTATGGCCAAGGTTTTCATTTACTACATGATTAAACTAATTTTTTATTCCATCATGTAGCATTATTTTTTTGGTTGATTTCTGATCTTTTTATAAGCACTCTACTCGCTGTTGTCCTTCTGCTGATGTTTTCTATTTAATATGTCCAATTTAGCTGACCTGATACGCTTTTCCCCCCTGACTGAAACAAGGAAATTAGCTTCATGATAAAAAAGAAACGGAAAATAATGTTGCCCATATGCCATAATATTTTTTTTGTTCAGTGTCCTACAAATACTGCTACAAAATCAACTTGAAATATTTGGTTTGTTTTTTTAATTGTAATATTACAGAGATGCTTATACAACCATGGGAAATCATAGGTTGTCTGTTTCTAGCTAATCATACCGAGACAGCACACATATGTGTCGCCGACATCATCCTCGGAGCAGCTCCTATCTCAAACGTCTGACAATCATCTGTAATATGCCGTCGAGACGTCAGCATTTATTCATAAATGCCCACCAGACGATGTCTGGAACAAAACACATATACGTCTGGTCAATGTTGACCTGATATATAAACTTTATAAACATAGAAACGTTATATCTCTATATATTGTCCAAATTAACACCATCAAAAATAAAGTCTAACTGTTTCCAAGGGGAAGTTAATCTAAGTAGGAGAGGACAGCTTTCTAGTATCGTTTCATACTGAAGCGCCCCCAGTGGCAACGCTGAGACTGCAACTTGCATTTGTGTTATGTTTCTTTTTTCAGGTGACACACAAATGCAACAATGCACATAAACGGCTTTGCATTGCTCGAAGCTTCTGCATTCTGCCATATTAAGGGCTTTGGATGTTTGGATCTTATCTAGATCAATCTACTAGTTCTTTTTGTGAGAAATCTTTTTATTTTTTTTGTTATTTTTTTTAACAGTTCGTCACATGGGACGCCAGCGTTGTACATACATTGCTCTCAAAGCAAACACACTTCTCAAAGCAAATGCACTATTATATGCTAGGCGTGGAGTGGATGGCCAATTGGAAACAACTATCATCTTGCCAGTGTAACTTGATATACAATATAGGGACTGTTGTTAGGATACAGTATGTTACTAGATTACATTAGCTATCTCTTTTAAGCGTGGCCAATTAGCTTCCTGGGCAACCGCAACATAGAACTGGGTGGTGTGCTGGAGTTTCCGCTTGCCCAGTGAGCTCGCTAATAAATTATTAATGATTAAACCTTGGCAAAGGTTTTTTTTCATTAGGTTGCCTTAAAGGGGGGAGCTGAAAAGAAAGACGTTTGAATGCTATCTGCTATGTTGCAAGCTGTCTGGATGGTAACTCTGTTGTAGAGCATATAGATAAATGCCATAAATAAATGCACATGTGAATTATGATTTTGATCTGTTACTAATACTCAAAAACAGATTTGTAACTGACCTACAATGCTGACCCACTCCATTTTGAATCTGTGTTCAATTTCAAGAAGCTCTAGGCTACATTTGTCCATGTATGTTTTTTTCCTGTTAATGGATTAATGAAATAACATAATTCTGATTACATTTTTTCTTAGTCCTTGCTCCTGTTTGTATTAGCTGCTGTTTCCATGAGCAGAGTTTGAAAGTGCACCACAGTTCCGCCACTGAATTTAAATCCGCTGCTGCAGTGATGACAAAGCATATTTTTTATCTCCCCGTTTCAAGCACTGAATCCAATGGATCGTCCGCAGAGGGGAGTCTGTTAGAAGGTTGCCTGAATTACTAGCTTAATTCTTTGCTGAGTCATTTACGCAGTGTTTTACCATGTTTACCCTCTCTTTTGAAGAATGACTAATGCATTGCACCACACTAACAAGGGGCCCTTGTTTATGATTCAAACAATAGGATGCTACTCATAAATGCCTTTATTTGAATTCGTTTCCATTTACGAATTTTTTTAGATGCATGATGAAGACTGCTGGCATCAGAGCTGCTCGTAGATCAAAATGAATTAGCATTACAGAGTCATGGAAATGAAAAGTCACACTGAATCCAGCTAATTCCAAATAAAATAGCGAAGTAACAAAACAAAAACGTGAGTAACACCAATGCATGTGCATAATCTAATTATTATTCAAAGCGGTAATTAAATGATAGAAAGTGCACTCAATCACTAAGAGAGAAGAGTATTAACTGCATGCACATGTGCAGAAAAAGTTATAAGACAAGTCATTAGAATGAATCCTTGGAAATAAAAGGACAGGAAGGAGAGCGCAGATACTTCGTATTTGTTATGTAGTTATCACAACCAAAAAAGTCAATAAAACTTTTGATAAGAATATGACTTAGGCACAGACCATCAAGTAAACATTTTTACAGTAAGGTAAGTACAAATTGTCAATATGCATTACTATGATGGAATATATACTGTACACCATTTTGCCAAATCCGAATCATTAAGGTCATTAGGTCATCTAAAATCACGGAGCAGGGTCAGCAGATGTTGAGATGCATAGTGCACAGAGGTCACCAACTTTCTGCAGAGTCAACAGCTTCATGGAATGGGTTTCCATGGCTGAGCAGCATTGAATGCAGTGGTGTAAAGCACATTGGATGCCACTGGACTCGAGCAGTGGAGATGTGTTCACTGGAGTGACAAATCACGCTTCCTCTGTCTGGCAATCCAATGGACGAGTCTGGGTTTGGTGGTTGCCAGGAGAACGGTACGTGTTTGACTTCATTATGCCAAGTATAAAGTATGGTGGAGGGGATTATGATGTGGGGTTGTTTTTCAGGAGTTGGGCTCGGCCTATTAGTACCAGTAAAAGGAACTCTTAATGCTTCAGCATACCAAGACATTTTCAACAATTTCATGCTCCCAACTTTGTGGGAACAGTTTAGGGATGGCCCCTTGGCAGTTAAGTGATGGCACCAGTGCACAAGGCAAGGTCCATAAAGACATGGATGAGCAAGTCTGGTGTGGAAGAACTTGACTGGCCTGCCCTCAAGAAGAACTTGACGTCCTGACCTCAACCCGATAGACGCCTTTGGGATGAATTAGAACTTCGGGAAAAATGATCAAAAATTCCCATAAACACTCTCCTCAACCATGTGGAAAGCCTTCACAGAAGAATTGAAGCTGTTGTAGCTACAAAGGGTGGGCCATATTAAACCCTATGGATTAAGAATTGGATGTTACTCAAATCCATATGCGAATACTGAAGGCGAATACTTTTGTCAATATATGTACTTATTTATTTTATGGAAAGCAGAACAAACATCTAACTTTCTGCAGTTCATTGATTCAATCACTGCACCTTAAACTGTGTATGTCTGTCTGTGACACTGGAAGGCAGTTGACTAGTATGTAGAAAAAAAAGTATTAATATTTATTAGCTGGATGTGAGACCAAACATTATCAGTTTAACCTCAAATGGTTGAAGAACAGCTGTTGCTGTGAGGATCTCATACTGGGCTTTCAAAACTATATTGCTATTGGACACAGACTGAAAGGTTCACATAGTCTGCATGGCCATCAAGCCATCAAACAATAATGCATAAATATTACACTAGATTGCGACGCAGTTGATACTAAAGCCCACACAACTGTAAAGCTGATAAATGTTCAGCAATAACATTTAACTGCATGTGTCAGCTCACTTTGTAAGATATATGCCTGTTTTAAGGCAAATACATGAGTTCCCTTTGGTGTTCTGAGCAGCCAGGGTAAACTAGATTGATTCTATTGATTTACCACCAACTACAACAGACAATTTCACACTTTATTCCAGTGTAAAGATGCTGGTTTTATTTCCATTACAATGGACTGGAAACATCGATTCAACCAAGCAGGAAGCGAAATTGTCTAGAATATCACTGTTCACTATAGCATTGTAATTTTCTTTACTGGAACTAAAGAGCACAAACTTATATACTCAGCAAAAAAAGAAACGTCCTCTGACTTTCAACTGTTTTTACTTTCAGTAAACTTAATGTGTAAA
>JAQMYJ010000017.1:13210905-13223761 GCA_030014305.1 Clarias laeviceps
GATTTTTACAACATTATTGTTGAAATACACAGTCCTGAAAAAGGGACGTTTCTTTTTTTGCTGAGTATATATACACACCAATTGAAATTACCTGATCCTACTGGATCTTTCTATTAGGCAAATGCAAACTCAGACAAACAACAAGATATAACATTTTATTTATTTTAAATGAATACAAAAAGGCAAAAATTTGTGGGCAATATTACTATAAGTACCCCTGTACTGCCTTCACAGGATTTAAGAGGGCCAGCTAATCTTTAGGCCTTGATTAATAGATCATCAGCTGGTGTGTTTTGGCAGTTTGCTGGTCTGGAGCATTCAGGTGTGTGACAATGCCAAGAAGGAAAGACATAAGCAGTGGTCTTGGTCTTAGAGAAGCAATTGTTTCTGCATAACAATCTGGAAAAGGTTATAAAAACCACTTCTAAACAATTTGTAGTCCAACGTTCTCCAGTGAAAAGCATTCAAGACAGCTTTATGGTAGTGGACAAATGAGACCAACATTGAGTTGTTTGGCCTTAATGCCCAGCAAAAACCAAGTAGCGTTTCAGCAGAAACACCTCATACCCATAGCAGTGGAGGGGTGATGATTTGGGCTTGTTTTGCAACCACAGAAACTAAGCATTTTGCAGTCACTGAGTGGACAATTAACTCTTCTTTATACCAGAGTATTCTAGAGGAAAATATGAGGTCATCTGTCCAACACCTAAAGCTTGGAAAATGATCTGCACACCAAAAAATCTACATAAGACTGGATGCAAAAAGAAAAGAATCAAGGTTTTGGAATGGCCTTGTCAAAGTCCAGACCTCAACCCAACTGAGACCTGAGAGCTGTGCATAAGCATATGCCAAAAAACCTCAAAAAACTGAAGTAATGTTGTAAAGAGAAATGGACCAAAATTCCTCCACAACAGTGTGAGAGACAGTTAAAGTGCAGTAATACAGGTAACTTCAAGTTATTGCCGCTAATGGTGGATCTACAATTTTTTTGGGGATACATGTTGTTAAATAAATAATGTCACAGTAACATAAGACTAAGACCAGCTATGATCAGAAGGTTTTTATTATGTTCTTAATAAAAATAAATAAATAAATAAACTTAACTAAAAGGGGAGGGTGGTATTCACTTGTTACACATGAATGTACTGTAGCTCAAATTGTTTAAAAGGTTAATGCTGGTTCCGACAGAAATATGTCAGAACATACAGTGCATTGCAGTTTGTCACGTAGCTGCAGACTGATCAGAGAACCCACTCATCTCCACTGCAAAAAAAGCACCTACAATGCGCAGAGAAGCATCAGAACCGGACCACAGAACAATGAAAGAAGGTGGCCATCAGTTATCTTGTGAGGAGAAGGGATGTGTACAGAGTCAATAGTGCTTCTAATAGTGCTTATTAGTGCTTCTACAACTACTGTACAAATCCATATTATGGAAAGAAGCACTCAGTTAAAAAAGAGAAAAGACAGCGCGTCATTACTGAATGACAGAAATGTTCAGTCAATCTGAAACATCTCAACAATATTGAATGTATCTCCAAGTCACAAAAACCATCAAACACTATAATGAAATTGGGTATTCATGTGGACTGTCCCAGGAAAAGCCCAAGAGATACTTTTGCTGCAGAGGATAAGTGTATCAGAAAGATTAGCCTCAGAAACTGCTCATTTACAGCAACTTAGATTACTTAGGTCAATAAACACAAGTAATGGATATTAGATCAGTGGAAAACTGTCATTATTCTGATGAGTCCAAATTCGAGAGCTTTGGTTCTAACTGACATGCCTTTGTTAGACTTTGAAAAGGTTAACAGACAGTTCCTGAATGTGTGGTTCCCACTGTGAAGCATGGGGGAGAAGGTGTGATGGTGTGGGGGTGCTTTGTTGGTGATAAAATTGAGATCACAATTAACCAGGATTTTGCAGCGACATGCCATCCCATCTGGTTTGCACTTATAGCAGTGGGACCATCATTTGTTTTCCAACAGGACACAGCTCTAGGTTACGTAAGAACTATTTGTCCAAAAAGAAGTATGATGGAGTGCTGCATCAGATGGCCTGGCCTACACAATCACCCGATCTAAATCCAGCGGGTGAGATGGTTTGAGATGAGTTGGACTGGAGAGCGATGGAAAATCAGCCAAGTACTCAACACCTCCTGTAGGTCAGCTGTCCAACTATAGACCAACATCAGGCATCCCATTTATCTACAAGACTCTAGAAAAGGTTATAACACAGCTATGTTCATACTATGTTCAACTATGAATCAACTATGTTTATATCTACATACGAATAACATACATGAAATATATCGATCAGGATTTAGGCCTCATCATAGCACAGAGACAACGTTAGTCAAAGTGGTAAACGACCTCCTACTAGCCCCTGATCAGGGTTGTGTCTCTTTGCTTGTGTTACTTAACCTTAGTACAGCTTTTGACACCACTGATTGTAGTATTCTCCTTGATAGATTAGAAAATGTTGTAAGAGTTAAGGAAACAGCCCTATTCTTATTTGACTAAGTGGTATCAGTTTTAAATGGTGACTATTCTATGTACATGTACAGAGTGAAGTCTGGCATTCTACAGGGTTTGGTTTTAGCCCCTTTGCTATTTTCTCTCTCATGCTTCCTCTGGGCAACATTTTTCATAAGCATGGTATTAGTTTCTACTGTCACGCTGATGGCATAGTCATATGTCGAGCTTAATTAAGTTGAGGAATGTGTGATGGACATTAGATATTGGATGCTAATTAACCTAATTCTGCTTAATCCCGATGTGAAGAACTTTTACTAGGACCACATGCAGCTAGAATTAAGTTCACTGATCACAAAGTAACTTTGGGTGGCCTGTTTCATTATGAGCAGTATTAAAAGACATTGGTGTGATTATAGATTCCAGTCTTTTATTTGAGACTTTACACTCATGTGGTGATATTTCTAGGACAGCATTATTTCATCTTGGAAATATTGCCAAGATAAGAAATATAGTGCCACTACATGACACAGAAAAATCAGGTTATGCTGACTATGTCTATAAACAAGCTCTGTTAGTTCAGAATGCAGCAGACAGAGTCCTCACTAGAACCAGAAGATATGAGCACATCACCTCTATCTTATCCACACTGCATTATGATCTATAAAGTACTAAATGGTCTTGCACACCAGTTCCTGGGTGAACTGCTAGTGTTTTATGATCCACCATACATACTTCAATCAAAGGATGTAGGCTGCTTGTCAGTACCGCATATTATGAAAACTACAGCAGGGGGCAGAGCTTTTCTTACAAAGCCCCAAAGTTATTGCATAGCCTTCCAATTAATGTTCGGGACACAGACACAGTCTCAGTGTTCAAGTCTAGGCTGAAAACCTATTTATTTAGCAAAGCATTTTGTGAATAGATTTATCTTAGGTAAAGGTCCGGATATGGGGGACTCATAGATGTAGTGAACTAGTATGTTGGTGAACTGGTATGTTCCTCCCATCTCCACTCATGTTTGTGTTTCCTTCTGGCTCTCCCTTTTCAGTTATGCTGTCATAGTTAGCCCTGCCAGAGTCCCTGCTTGCTTTATGCACAAAAAATACATTCACCTGATATATGTGAATGTTACCATACCTGATTGTTCTCTCTCTCTCTCTCTCTCTCTCTGTCGAGCTACACATGCTCCTGAGCTGCCAGCGTTCCAGACCACCTTTGCCCTCCAGACCTGTCTGACTCATCTTGGTGCCCAACGTCTGGTTGGAGATGTCACTGCATGGAGCTCCTGTGTGGTCTGCTTGGGATGTGTGCTGTGTACTGTTTCACTTGACTATAAAGATGGTCTTGGACTCGGCTGATGCAGACAGCTGTTCTCTGCGGACTAGTGACTACAGTCATTCAATAGTTCAGAACTGAAATTCCTATAAACAGTTTTGTACCTGAGCCACCAATAACGAAAATAGACTCCATATTAGCTTAATTACCCCTCCTGTTATATTGGGCTTCCTGGCTCCTAACACATAGTATGACTGCGGATCAATCTCTGCTGTTCGTTATCACCCAAAAGAGGATGGTTCCCTGTTGAGTCTGGTTCCTCTCAAGCTTTCTACACGTTGTCATCTCAGGGAGTTTTTTCCTTGCTATAGTCACCCTCATCTTGCTCATCAGGGACAATCTGATAATTATGACCATTTGTAAATGAATACAACTGAATTGAATTGAATTCCAGGAGGCAGACTGAGAGAATGCAAGAGTGTGCTAAAAGCTGTCATTTAATACATTTCTGTTGACTACATAATTTCATATTTGAAATTCCCTAATTTCATTGTCTTCAGTATTAATATGCTGATGATTAATGTTGAAAAAACTAAAAATAAAGAACAGCTATTGGATGAGAATGTATCTTCAGACCTTTTGGTACTGTACACATATACACACACACACACACACACACACACAGTATAAAATGTAAAAAATTAACACACACATTTCCCCACATGCTGTACTTGATAGGAAGAATGTGGTTTTGTCACCCAGCCTTATCTGACACAAAGCCTTCCATCTCACACTACCCACAAACCCCTTAGTTAACTTCACAAAGGAAACATTGAGTGTGGTCTTCGCCCTTTTCCTGTGTGTCTCAGTTATCAAGTCGTTGCAGACTTCATTAAAAGGATGACAGAAATGTGAACACAAACACTTTACTTTTTGTGAACAGAAAAGCGTCTCAGGTTGCAAAACACATTGTAACTCGAGGCAGACGCCAGACGACGACACTCCTCTTAACTGAGAACAGGAATGCGATGCTGCAGGGGGCAAAGTCTTAATGAAACTGGTCAGTTGAAGGAAAACTAAGGCTGGGTTATGGCCGTCCAATATTTATCTGGCTAGTATGAGTTTTTAAAAAATGCCACTCATTCGAGGGATTTTTTTGTTTGTTTGTTTTTGTTTTTCTCACTTTTCTGAATAAACTCTAGAGACTCTAATGGTGTGAAAATGCCCTGGAGATCAGCAGTTTCGGAAATACTCAGAGCAGCCTGTCTGGCGCTAACAACCATGCCACAACAAACTCGCCAACATCACATTCTGATGTCTGACATGAATATAAATTGAAGCTCTTGATCTGTATCTGCATAATTTTATGCATTATTCGGCTGGCTCGTGATTGGCTGCTTGCATAAAAGAGCAGGTGTGCCTGTGTTCCTAATAAAGTGACCAATTAATGCACGAGTATAGGACATGGGATGCCAAATACAAGGGTTCCATCATGTTGCGTTGAAATTATTAAAACAGTCAGGAAGTTAACACTTTTTGAGCACAATGTGACTTTATTTAAAAACATTCTGTATACAATTGCGACTCCTTTGTAAAAACACACGTCGTCTCTCTCACGCTCATGGTGAACTCATGTTAACACATCTGGAGGTTATCCATGTAATGTCTTAATTATGGTAAATTCTGCTATCTCTGGAGACATTTGGGACATTAAGGGGGCAAGTACTGGAACAATATGACTGCATGGCATAATGAAAGTCATTTGTAGAACAAAAACACATACTGAAATACCAGAACATTCTTAATGTAATACATCCTTAACAAATATAATATTACGGTTAATATATAGTACAAGGGTGTAATATAAAGCCGATCTTTGTGATATAACAAAACGAGCACTGCTCATACTTACCAGTTCTACCGATCCATAGTGTTTCCGGCTAAACTCGCCCCTCCTGCAGCCCAGGTCTTCGGACGCAGAGCTGAGACAAACACACGCACACACACACACACACACACACACACACACACACAAAACTGGTCATGAGGGCTTCCAAAAATGATGAAGTAGCATTGCACTGGATGTACACATACAGATAAAGGATTGAATGAGAAAAAGATATTAATGACACTTCTGAATACATTCCCTTGGACCGAGTATCATTTTCATACGCGTTGGTAGTGTGTTTGTTTAATTTGGCCCATAACGAACTGACTTGAGGATGTATATTTCTATAGATGCCATAATCAAATTATGCCTCACACCATTAATGGAGATAAGCAAACACGAGTTTTCAAACACCGTCATTCTAGAAAACATGCAAAGTAGGCTCTGTGTGTGTGTGTGTGTGTGTGTGGACATATGAGGACAAGAGTGTTTGACTGGGTTTCTCCTGCTCTAGTGAAAAGGCTATCATTATGCTTCCATTAGTACTTTTGCCCGCAAATAATGTAATAATTTCTGTTCAGAAGAAAACCTGACATGTGACAGCTGAGTATGCGAGGGCTTCAGGCCATGTTATCACGTTATCACGTCTTCTGCTATTGCGATCCTTACTTTGGGACTATGAGCACCTGGGTGTTTTCTCCTCTTAGAACAGGATAGCGGTGAAAAATGAAGACGTTGCCTTTGGCCTGATCCGGTTCTTATTGACCTTCTTTTGTCCTTCCAGAGACAACCAACAAAAGGTGTGAAAGTTGGAAAAGGAAGAGGTGTCAAAAACATCATTCAAATATACTTTCACAGGGAGAGAAAAGTTTAAAAGTCGACTTTTTCTGTCAGCTTTGACAAATATCACCTGCCTGGGTGACACATATAATTTTAGACAACATGGTGGCGCTTCTGCTAGTAATGAGAGGTTAAAAAAGAATGTCCAGACTGGATGAAGACGGCAGGGCTCCAGTCCAGTCAGCTAAAAACTGAAATCTGATGCTACTGTGGGCACAGGCTCAGCAAAACTCAATTGGAACCAGTTTGGCTGTTTTCTTCTGAGCGTTCTAATCAACAAGGTGTTCCTGCCAACAGAAATGACACCCACTGGATGTTTGTTGTTTTTTGCACCATTCTGTGTAAACACTCGAGACTGCTGTGCATTAGAATCAAAACAGAAATCCCGTTTCTGGTGTCTGATGTGGATATTAACTGATGTGTTTCTGCGTGACTCTATGCTGCTGCCACATGATTGGATCATTTTTGCATAGATGAAGTGATATGGAATTCAAACAATATTGCTCTCAGTTGCTAGAAAATCCCTAAGGATTAGCTCCTTATACTTTATTGAGCAGTTTCCTTCTTTCTGCTTTCAGATTGGCTTGCCGTGGAAACCGTTTAAAGCCATCGCAGATAAAGGTCGTCTTGTGACACCAATTAGCGTTATTGACCAGAACGCCCCACTTCGTGACTCTGCATTCATTTCTACCGATACGGAATTCAGAGAATGGAGTGTCTTAGAGCGCTCGTGTTCCCTTGTTCATGAGGTCTGGTTTCAAACTAACTGAATGTGCCATAAATACTGTGACTTGATGATGTACATAGAAGCAAATGCTGATTATTTCTGGCTTTCATGTAAACTTAAAAAGTGATGAGACTATAACATGCTGGATTACTGTACAAAAATATGTTCTTGTACAGGCCTCAATAATTATACAAAGTCACTGTTTTTTTTTTTGTTTTTTTACTATTACTGTTACTTAACTAGTGAATGTTTCAGATTTTTTCAATATGTTTTCAGTATTACTTTATTATTCTTTTACATTGACAGCTCTACAGTCAAATGATGCTTTGGAATAAAAAATAAACGCAAGAACAGTAACACTTCACATTTATCCCCTTGCTTGTTAAACTGATCATCTGTAAATACGCTACAGACCTACTCCTGTGGTATTTGCAATGCTGTGCACATACTGCTTTTAATCCACGCTCCGCTCACACCCGCAGTGTAGAAGATTAATGCTTGAAAAAAAAAAAAAAAAAGCTACAGTTCCATGTGCTACGGCTGTGAACTTTAATTACATCTGTCATATTAGCAGCGGCGAAATGGCAAACTGGATCAGCAGACATGACATGGGACTAATGTGAAGAACTGAAATTACACATTGGATGAACATATGACTTAAACTGAGCTGACCATCAAGTGAAAGAAAGTGTTCCAAATATCCAACAGATGCCTTGCAGATCTCAACACAACAAAAGCACATGGTTATATTCATGAATACTGAAATAACTCTCAGGCCAATTTCATCACACATATGCTATGTACTAGAAGTCTTAGGCGTGGGTGAACACCCAGAAAAGTTCACAGAAAGCCAGATGACAACCTTGAAAATGAAGTAAACACAAATCACGTATCATTATGACAACAGCATTGTGCTGTGGAAAAGACGCAGACTTGATTTCTAAAAAGGGATAAGAGACGGTACTGAATAATACTAAAGCATTAAGACTTGTTTATGCATTCCCTTTAACCTTTCATTTTAATGCTTTTCACCACGGCACCCTTTGCACACAAGCTCATGAAAAGACCGTAAAGACATCTGCCATGCACACACAATCCAGCGCAGCTTTATTACTGTGCTTTTTTACAAAGAAAATAAGGAAGCAGAGAGCCAGAGAGACTTACACAGCAAAACATCATGCAGATGGCAGAATAATGTTAAGGCAGTTTAATGTTTCTTAGTAAAGCTGCGGTGGTTTGTCAGTGACTCAACAAACTAAACAGCACAATGCGTATAGATAAACAGTTTTATACTTATAACGCTGGAACAACTTCAAGAGCAGGATGGCAACTGGAGCAGTGGAAGGAGTCGACCTGAGCTTCAGCCAGAATATTCATTGATTCATTCACCTCCAGTATTTTGGTCAGGATAAGGGTGGACACTCTTGCAAGTACTTTAGGACACCATGCAGGAACATACTTACAACCAGGGACAATGTGGCATAATCAATCCTCATTCAGGAATGTTTTTGGAAGGTGGAATAATCCTGAAGAACCCACAGGGTGCCCACACAGAGACAAGCATGACATGTGAAACTCCACACGGACAGTAATCTGAGAGCTGAGAATCTAACAGAGGAAACTGCACCAGAGTGCCACCCAATATTATTCAATAGTAGAAAACTCTAATTCTCATGAGCATTAAAAAGGCAGAAAGGCAGCTCACATAGACTTTGACAATGCCGCATTCAGTAGTCTATTACGTTATTCAAAACACCTTTATACAATGGTGGCTTTTTGGAATATCCCAAGTCTTATGTTTTAAATACAAGGGGCGTTCAGGATAAACCGGGACCTTTTTTTTTTTTTTTTGTAAAAGGAGACAGATATTTCCAGAAGCACAGTACGGTGATGAGACTGAAATGAGAACATCTGAATAGTGCAGACATTTTTAGAGAAGGCTGTACAGCCATGAATGAAGCTCCTGGCCGAAGACTGGCCACCTGGGGGGGAATACGCGTGCAAACACATCAGAAGAGACAGGCGGCTTAAATTTATAATTCAAACTGTGACATGCTCGAAACCACCTTGTCAAATAAAGTTATGCAGGATCTGTAGCTGGTTACCGGTACTGTACACGTACCAGACTTTAAGGTCAAATATGCCCAGTTTCATGCCTGAGTTTTTTTTTTTTTTTTCTTTCGGCTGCTCTCGTCAAGGGGGTACCATCTGGTCCACACACCACTTGGCACAAGTTTATGCCGGATGCCCTTTCTGACACAACCCTCCCATTTTCCTAACTGGGTTTGTGGCCGGCACTGCATGCAGTGGCTGGGTAGTATAGGGTGAGCGTAGGGTTAAGGACAGTCTTCTCGCAAGGACCCAATAGCGGCAACACAACAATGGGAAACCACCAGCGGTGGGGTTTGAACCCAGATCCTCTGACCAACAATCTCGAACCTTAGCCATCACATGCTTGAGTCTGAAATCACTCTAAAACTACATTCATCAACTTAGGAACCTCTGTAGTCCAACTAGGGGCCGTGGAGGCCAATTGTATTTATTCCCATTTTACGACCGTGGTAGGACCTCCGGTCAACACTCGCACATAGTATTCCCAAATTGCCTGTATTGTGTGAATGTATGTGCGAGTGTTGACCATAGGTAATTTGGTAATACTAATTATCTGCTTAATTTGCCTTTGTTTTTAGACTGTGGGAGGAAACTGGAAGACCCAGGGGAAATCCACCAAGCAGGGGGAGAACATGCAACCTCCATGCACACAGACCCCAAGTATCTATCTATCTATCTATCCATCTATCTATCACTGTCATGTGAATTTGAGGTTTAAAAAACATAATGTTGAAGAAGAAAAAGCAGAAGAAGCATTTTGTTTGTCGTGTATACCATACAGCACAGTGAAATCCTTTTATTTGCATGTCCCAGCTTTTTAGGAAGCTGAGGTCAGAGTGCAGGGTCAGCCATGTGAACATAAACAGAGGCTGTACGCTGCTGTCCTGCGCAGTAGAACGCACTTTAATCGGCTGCGGGCTCGCGCGCGCTTATTTATGCGTCTCCTACTGTTACCGTAATGTCTGGAATACACGGAGAATTAAAAGTCCGAGAATGACGTTTAATTCTGAATGAGGGTCTGTTTGAGGCTTAGGTGTGTGTGTGTCTATGTGTGCGTGTGTGTGCACGCGAGCGCGCACTGTCCGTGGTGTTGTTTATGTTTTTTTTTTGTTTAGTTTTTTTTTGTCAGTGCATTAACATGAATAATTAACGCATTTTCCATGTTCTGTCTCCTCACTCATTCCTCACACCGCACGCTAGTTACACGGCCGGGTGTTTACGCACACTGCAACGCTGTTTTAATCAGTACACAAGTTATACATTCGTTTAAGGATGGTTATGACTTAGGCTTTAAGTCATGTATTTCCTGCGCTATAATAAAACACAATAACTTAAACCGCAGTATTGAAGCTACAGGCAATCAATGCACATTAAACTGATGCATACAGACAGTGCCGTTATAACCGTTATATATAACGTGTGTTAGCATTAATATTCGGACACGTACATGACTAATTATCTGTTCTGACATGCTGAGTGTGATGGTGTGAGTGCCGTCCTCTCACCGCTGCGTTAAGTTCAACAGTTTGCTGGCCGCCGTGTCCGCGCCGCTCATGGCCCCCATGCGACGGTGAGAATTTCTCCGCCAGGCTTCCACTCGCTCTCCCTTCACTGAGGAGAGCGGGTGACCATGTTATCTCCCCCTCTGTCTGCTTGTCTGCCTGTATGTGTGTGTGTGTCGGTGGAGCTCCGCGCACTCAGTCCCGCATTGTTTTTCAGCGCGTGCGGTGCGGCCGTGTGTCTCCTGCGTGCGCAGTCGTGACGGAGAGGAGCGCGCGCGGCAAAACAAACGAGGGGAGCGCAAACGGATTCCCGCCGTTTCCCTTCTGCTGGCACGCGCACGTTTGGGTTGCAGGTGGTGGGTTCGCTAATTGCAGACTCTCTCTCTCTCTCTCTCTCTCTGTGAGACTCTCTCTCTCTCACACACACACTCTGAATGTGTGTGTGTGTGTAGCTCTCTTGACCACCAGTACTCTGTCTGTCCGTCCGTCTGTGTGTGTGTGTGTCTCTCTCTCTCTCTCTGGATGTGTGTGTGTCTCTCTCTGTATGTGTGTCTCTCTCTCAGTGTGTGTGTGTGTGTGTCTCTCTCTCTCTCTCTCTCTCTCTCTCTGAATGTGTGTGTCTCTCTCTCAGCATGTGTCTCTCTCTGGATGTGTGTGTCTCTCTCTGTATGTGTGTGTCTCTCTCTCTCACTCTGAATGTGTGTGTCTCTCTCTCAGCGTGTGTCTCTCTCTCTCAGTGTGTGTGTGTGTGTGTGCGTGTCTCTCTCTCTCTCTCTTTCTCTCTCTCCCAGTGTGTGTGTCTGTCTGTCTGTCTGTCTGTGTGTATGTGTGGCTCCCTAGACGACCACTTCTCTGTGTTTGTGTGTCTCTCTTTCAGTATGTGTGTATGTGTGTGTGTCTCTCTCTCTCTCTCTCTGTGTATGTCTCACTCGACCACCACTCATCTCTCTCTCTCTCTCTCTCTGCGTGTCAATATCTTAGTAAAATGCGCATACACACACATACACACACATAGAAGGGGTATGGGTGTCCCTCTGCACTGATACAATACCAAAGTGAATGTGGAAAACACACACAGACACATACTGTAATATCTCTGAATACACAACAATTACAATGCCATTTCTAATCACCTTATGGAATTCTGGTGTGTGAGAAACATGGTTCTCCTCTATCACACACACACGGGGTGCTAGATGTTGAAAACACCAAAAGACATTATTAGAATAAACCCAATGTTATGTCATTTAGTCATTCATTTACTGATTCATGGATTCACTTTTGCTATATTCTGGTCAGTTTACCCAGGCATGAGGCACGGATACACAGGCTGGATGGGACCAGCAATTAGTAACAATTCAGTGTAATCTTCCATAGGGAGGAAACTAGAGAATTCAGAGGGAACCCGTGTGCCCCTAGAGAGAACGTGCACACAGCAACCTGAGCTCCCTGTCGAGCCTGGAGCTGTGAGGCGGCAGCACTTACCTGCTGTCTGCTGTGCCACTGTGTCGCCCACACAAGTACTCATATACAGAAATCACTATTTGGGTATCGGTTATGTCAGACAGCGACATGAGGTCAGTGAGGAAATATTTGAAATTAAGGCTGGCACATGACAGTGTTCGGATGCAGAGAGGAGCACTCTTGTGATTTTAAAGACATTTCAGTAACATGTATAGGAAGCTCATGAGAAAGGAAATCAACTTTGACAGCAGACACAAATTAGGTACCATGGGATTGCAGGTTAAGTCCATACACAACTATAATACCCGTAACACACCAGAAGCAATGCTGAATGTGCAGCACTTCTTGGATGCTTTTCATTTCATGCTGGGCCCTGCTCTCTTTTTTAGATGTGCACATGCTTTCTCTGCTAAATATGCACCACCATGAACAAGAAGCATGTTTCTCTGCAGTGGCATATTATCCTATGATACTTTTTGGAGATAAAGTCAGATAGGCCAGATTGAGGTGGTTTGGACATGTTCAGAGGAGAGATGGTGAATATATCGGTAGAAGGATGCTGAGGTTTGAA
>JAQMYJ010000017.1:13264230-13291490 GCA_030014305.1 Clarias laeviceps
GCTCACAAATGCTCACCTCTGCCCTTAACCTAGCTTCCACTACTCTTTCCCACAGCTTCATTGTATGGCTCATTAGCTTTATACCTCTGTAATTACCACAGCTTTGCACATCTCCCTTGTTCTTAAAAATCGGCACCAATACACTTCTCCTCCATTCATCTGGAATCCTCTCACTCTCCAAGATTTTGTTAAACAAACTAGTCAGAAACTCTTAGCTAGCCTCTTTCCCTGTATACACTCCTGGACTTCCTCATTCCACCACCAAGTCTCCTTGTCCACTTTCCCCTTACCTGATGATACACCAAGTACCCTCCTACCTGTCTCCCTGATCACACTGGCTGTAGCTGTCCAGTCAACTGAAAGCACCTCCTGACCACCCATAGCCTGTCTCAACTCCCCCCTAAGGACTACACAACATTCTTCCTTTCTCAGCTTCCACCACTTTGTCCTCTGCTCTGCCTTTGTCCTCTTCACCAACTTATATATGGCCCCAATAAAGACAAATCATTTTTTAGTACGTGAATACTAAATCTTTGGTGGTTTAGCTCCTAAAAATCAGACACCACATTCCATGGTGTTTACCGGATCTAAACCCAGAAGCACACCCTAGTGAAACTCACACATCATGAATGGCATCATTAATGCCCTGGAAACGCTTTCTACTTAGAGACAAGTTTGAAGAGAACAAAGTTTAGGGGAAAAAAAATCTGGGGCCTAAAAGTTCATCCGTACAGTTATTATCTAGTTATAATCTTATATAGACTTTATAAAAAGAAATGGACAAACACTCTGTAGGTTATCCAAAGGTTTTCCTAAAAGCAGTTAGAAAGCTCATATGTGGGCACTCTGGTCATCAATATCTTAGCAGGAGGTGACTCCGCCTTAGTTTAAGCTTAGCTAAAATGCTATGGTGCTAGCATTAATCTACTGTATATGCTAATATTAATTTGCATTTGTTTGAACTCAGTCATCCATACCCTACACACTGTCCCATGTCAATGCCCACATTTCTTGTGGTAAGTTAAACTACAATGATTCCAGTTATCTGGTTAGCTAAAGTGATACATGGCCACAGATAGCAGTTTGACACCTGCAAGGCAGCCACGACTCAATTATGCATTCCATCCATCCATTCATCCATCCATCCATCTACAGTAGGAACCTCTGTAGTACAACCAGGACCATGGAGGCTAATGGTGACCATTGTATTTATTCCTATGTTGTAAAACAGTGGTAGGTCCTCCAGGTCAATTATGCATTAACTTATAAAGTACAATTATATAAAGCCATAACATAATGCATAATTGACCGAAGGCCCTACCATAGTCAACCATAGTTTTTGTACCAGGCTGCAAACAACATATTTCTGCTGTAAAGTTGAGCATTGTAACATGTGGGTCTATTGGGATTGACTTTTGGAGCCAACTCCTAGTCGACATATGTGGCTTCAAATATTTTTTTCAAAATCCAAGTTTGCCCTTTGGTTATTATCTGCACATCTCTGTGTTCTATAATGGTAATTTCCCTCATGCAATAAACTCAATGGTAGTACCATGGGCTTTCCTTTATTTTCATTTTTGTTTTCGAAAACCTTATTGAGAACCCTTAGGTATTCATTTCTTATTTTTCTATACTGCTTATCCTGTATAGGCTTGTGGGAGGCCTGGAGCCTATCCCAGGAGGCAGGGTACAGTACAACCTGGGCAGGTTGCCAATCCATAGCTGGACACATACTGTACACACACACTCTCACACACTCATTAACACATTATGGGCAATTTGGGAACACCAGTGTACTTACTCTGCATGTTTATAGACTGTGGGAGGAAACTGGAGTACCTGGAGGAAACCCACCAAACACAGCGGGAACATGCAAACTCCATGCACCCAGGACCGAGGCAGGATTCGAACAATCAATCCTGTAAATGCAAGGTGACAGTGCTAACCACTACACCACCGCGCTGCCCTTTTTTTACAGTAAGTAGTACTTATTAAAATGTATTTTAAACAAGAATTATTCCTGGTTGTGGCTTTGTGCACATGTTTTAAGCTCCAGTGAAGGGAAATCTTAAAGCTACACTCTACAAAGGCATTCTAGATGGTTGTAACTTGGTGAAAGCTTATACAGTATTCAATATGTCTGGTATGATCAGGTGCCCACTTACAGTACATTTGGCCATATAGTGTAGGTTGCAATGGTAAACCACTAAAACGGTTTCCAAGACAACTCAACCAACTAAAGAAACATTATATGTGGTGTTTTTTTTGCCACTGAAATATGCTCATCAACTTGGTATCTGACTTGCAGTTGCTAACAGCTGATCTATCTCTAACGTCTGCAAATGATTTCAAAGTAAGCCTCATTAACTCATAATTAGAAAACGATTACTCCTGCTCCCCAAATGTTGCATGATGGTATGAAAATGATAGGCACTCTTTACCTCCTATCCAGTTGTACAGTACACTATTCTTACATAAACAAACATAAGGAAATTTGCACATTCAGTTGAATTGACTCTCTTTAGACAGCATTAAATTGCATTTCCTAATTATATGTGCATGTAACTATCTATGAATGTCTTCAAAACAAGACTAATTCAATTGAGAGAAATCTAATGGTCTGATTTAGATTGTTATCACAAGGAAATGTTCTGAAATAGAGTCAGGTCTAATTGCACTATACTGTACATTGAGTTTTTTTTCAATCTGCACTCACTCGAATACAAAATGCTAAGCGCATTTTTAAAAGGATTTCACTCTTCAGAGGAATAAAACTCCTCAAAACATTTCTATTGACTTTAAACGTTTCGCAGTGCATTTTAATTTGCGGATAACTTAAAAATCATGATCGCTGCTCCAGACCTCCCATGAGGTATAAACAAGTCAGTGGGTGGATTTTCTCAAAATTGCACAAAAATGTAACCGAATGTGTGTGTGATCCCCTGTGATGGAATGCCATCCCATTCTTGTTCCAGACCCACTACAACCCTGACCGGATAAACCTGAATGAATGAACATTGGTAGGCCAAAAGATTGTTACAAGAAGTTTTAATAAAAAGAAATATCCAGTCCTTGAAAACACCAAACCTTGAAAACACAGATGCCTTGATATAAACTCAGACCACTTTGCCAATTTTTATGTACTTGTGTGGTGCACATTTGTACCAAAACATGACAATGAGACCACCATGTTCAGTTTGTGTATAGGGAGTTATTGTGGGCACTTGCAGGAAGTTTTAACCTGAACATGGTGGTCCTATGGTCACCACTCCAGAAGATGCAGAGAATGCTGTTTTCATGCACTACGCATGTGCAAGTTGCAATCAGATTTCAGAGTTGTGCACCGTGTAACCTTACATAAATATCATTATACGTTGAAACGCTAAGGGTTCTAATGCATTCATTTATTTATTAATGATTAATTGATTTTATTAAATGCTCTGAATGCACCATCAGGTCCCTACTCATTTTTTGGTGACTTCTGCTTCTGTGTTATTTGTTTGTTGTGGTGGAAGGATTCAAGAGAACCTGCCGAAAACCCATGAAAACACAGAAAGAATGCAAGAAATTCCAACCTGAGCTCGGAAATGAACCAGAGGCTCAGGAGCTCTACGGCAGAAATACTAACTGATGCACATAAATAAAAACATGAGGATGGAAAATCTTCTGTTATTGATCACATTAAGTATCAAAATCAGAGAGCGATGCACTTGTGGTTGGAGTGACGTTGACCTTGGCATGGTTGATGATGCCAGATGGACTGGCTTGAGCATTTTAGAAACTGCTGACCTCCTGGGATTTTCACCCACAACAGGCTGTAAATTGCAAAATCTTACAAAAACAGTTGAAAAATATTGAGTGAGTGTCTTGTTGCATAGAGAGGTCGGAGACCTGATAGGAAGGTGATGGTAACACTTTGCAACCATGGTGAGCAGAAAAGCATCTCAGAGCTCACAACTCGCCTCACTTAACCATATTGTCATTCACTACTGCAAGCCAAGGACAGCAATCTGAGAATGCAGACTCACTGAATCTGGGCAGCAGAAGATCTACATAAGAGACTTCATCTCTGCAGTATTGATAAGCCTGTAGTAATTAAAGTCTACTTTCAATTTCAACCTTAATCTCTCTCTCTCTCTCTCTCTCTCTCTCTCTCTCATATATATATATATATATATAATTTAATTATCTATAATTGTCTAATTTTATGAGTGACAATCTAATTTTAGAATGAACTTTGACTTGCTATGTCTTGCTTTCACTTGTAAATTTTGAGTTGGTTTGAGTCATTTTGCTTAAAAATATTTTTCTTTTGTTTTTTTCTAAGCATTTTTAACAGCAGTAATGCAGAATATAAGACTAGAGCCAGACAGAGATGACCTCCTGTTTTCCACTGTTAGTTCACTGCATTTACCAGATGGTTATATTCTGTGTGTACAGTATGTGTGTGTGTGTGTGTGTGTGTGTGTGTGTGTGTGTATTAGCCTAAATGTGACATATCTGGCAGACCAGCAGCATGTTGTTTGTATGGAGACAGCAGGAAAGAAGAGAGCAGAGGGATGGAGGAGGGGAATCCTTCCCACATTATCCTTTTTTCCTTTTATATATTCCACCCTCACACTGCCTCTCCAGCTCCTTCCTTTTTTTTTTTTTTGCTCTTACTTGCTTTATTTTAATTTATTTAATTTCCAATATACTACTGTAAGAATGATGATTGTATGAGTCAGGTTGAGGAAAATTTATTTTAATTGAAAATACGTCTTTACTGTCTGTAATGACATCATCACATCTAGTAGGATTTATTTCAGCCATTACACAGAATCATATTCTGCTGCAGCGTTATAAAACATTTCTACGTATTTGACTCTTATGGACATAATGGCTTTAAATTTTCACTTTTCTAATTATGCAAGAAACTCTGGTTTAAAAACAGATGGTTATAAAAAATATGTAACCTACTGTAGGTTATTTAAAAGTAAAGCTTTGAGCATAAATTTCGCCATATGTGTATCAAAAAGTAAACACATTTTAAGAGGAAACTAAAATTATGTATTTCCAGAATAAGTTTTTTTATTTTACTCAAGGCTGTAATTTTTTTGGATGCAATTTTCCCAGACAGCAGGTCCTATTGCGAGTGCTGATTAGCATCAGACATTAGTGATGGGTCGGTCATGAACGATTCATTCTTTTTGAACGAGTTTTTACTGTGACTCAAAAGAACGAATGATTCGGACCAAAGACTTAAAGGTAACTACTCACTTATGTTTCCTGTACATAACCTACTGAGGTTTTGAGATGCTTTGGGCATGACGACTCGTTCTTCTGTCACGTGACTCCCATAGATGCTATGCAGTGCATTACAAAGGAAACAGAATTGATCGATTCTTCTCAATGAGTCTTCTAGTCCTGGTTGTTTGTTCTTTTGTCACGTGACTCCCATAGACGCTATGCAGTGCAATATATTCAAAAGAACGAACGACTCGGACCAGAAGATATGAGAGGTGAGCTGCTCATTCTGTTAATCATAATATGTCCTTAGCTGCACTGTAATATTTCCATTACTGGAACTATAGCCAAAATTTGTGTATGTATACGTGTTGGGCGTCTGTTTATTGAAAATGTTACATTTTATTTTATTTCTGATCAAAAGAACGAAATGAACTAAATGACTCAAAAAAAAGATTGATCAAAATGAACGACATTCAAAGAACCGAGTCACTAAAATTATTCAAACTTCCCATCACTACCGGACAGCATCGACTCTTATTGTACAAGGGGCATTTAAGCAAACCAGCTCTTTTGATTACATAGAATAACAACACAGTTATTAGAGTAAAAAAAAAAACTACATTTATTTCTCTTTATTTCTTATCCCAGTGCTTGGATACCATCAAGGTAGAATGTTTTTTTCACCACGCCGAAACATCATCGCCACTGCTGAAACATTGGCCTCCCAGTGTTATTGCCACATACCCTGTATAGTCTTGACCATTCCATTTTAACATGTTTGGAGATCCTGGGAGGCCAGCAAACTTTCAGACATGAAGCAAGCAGTCTGATCACTGAGAAAACTCTTTACCTTGATGGTATCCAAGCACTTATGGGATCAATGCATTAGTGTAGCAGGGGATTATATAAAGAAATAAATGCAGTTTTTACTGGTTTGACTTGAACACTCTCTTATAACCCTCCCCACTAGTTTGTTTTTACCAGTCATGATGATAAATTCTGCCACAGATCCACAGCTTTGCAATAAAATTATGTTTTTGTTTAATTTTTGTTATTTTGCTTGGATTTTAAAGCAGCACTCTACGAAACATGCTTTTAAAAAAAATATTTTTAATAACTTTTTTTCTAATTTTCTGCTTACTAATTCTTGTTGAGTAATATTTTGAGCATCTGGGGTCATGGAACAGCAGAAACAGATGCCTTTTCACATGCTTATTGTTCTTGTTTATTGAATTGTGCACTAAAATGATCTCAAGGCCTATGGCAAGCCATGTCACAGAAGTAGACGATTACATTCTCCACTGTGTAAAATTTGTCACATATCTATTTTAAATATGGCTGAATTAAACCTAGATATCAAACATACAGTGTATTTATAAGGGGTTAAGCGATTATGAATAAGTACATTTATATTTGGCAATTAGGCTTGTTTTATTTAGATGATGACAGAAACAGTCAGACTGCCCCATGTAACCCATGACAACTAAAGTAGCTGATTGCCACCAAATTCAACAAGAACAAAATAATGACTGAGAGGCAACAAAAGCACCAGCAGCCACTTTGCCCAGCTATCTACAGGCTCCTGCAGGGTGAAGTCAATTGAAACCAGTGTTTAGTCGTTCAAAGAGCTGAAGAATAGAGCCATAATCCATTTCAACAAGGAAACAGTCATGGAAAGTGGCAGACTGGGCATTTTGTGCCTTAGCTTCATTCTCATCTATTTTTTCTCCAGGCCTACTTCATGGATTCTTAATCTTTTCTCCAAAGATTTAACAGATTAAAGAGGTCTCTCTTGCTATCTCACTGCTAAATTTGTTTTGCATTGCTGCATTCCATCTTATCTCAAAACTGAAATTCAATTTTAGAAAGATTCTATAGCTCAGGGGCCAAACCTTTCTGACAGATTAACTTTTTTTGTTTTCTCCTTTGAGCCTTTAAGTAGGATAACATTGAATGAACAAACATTTGCACATGGTCTACATTTTGCACACCTGGAATTTTGCACATTGTTCTGCTTTTGACTGGACATTGTTTTTCTATTTCAATTATTTTTCATTACTTGGACATATTGTACATTTTACAGCTAAAAGTCTTCTATATTTTCTACATTTGCATAATATTTATTATAATTTTTAAAAAATACATTATTTATTATTCTATATATATTTTATACTTAGTTTATATTCTTTATTTGAATACTCTATTTAATATTTTTTACTCTCTTTTTAATTGTTTTATTATGTTCTTATTTCATATTTTAAATTTGAATACTCTATTTTTATTTTTATTTCTTTTATTTTATCTAATTTAATGCTTAGAAATCTATGTTAGAATTTCAAAAAATATTGGGAATCCTGCTTAATTTTCCATAACAAGTTCTACATGGACCCAATGTGATAAGGAAACTCTCAATAATGTGCTGCTAGACAAATAATGTGCTGCTAAACAATAATGTGCTGCTAAACAAAGTGTCACTTTTTGCTAGTCATGCAATGTCATGTTCTGCTCTCTGTTCAATAGACACCACTAAATTATGCCCATAGACATTCACGTTATATTTAGTTTTCTCACGATATATACTGTCGCTGTAATGTTAGCCATAACATCACTAAAACTATGAGTATTGCTGCCTAAAGCTGGTACTGTATGCTGTCTATATCAAACTATCTGTATTAAGAAACAACAATATGTCAATACAGTAATTATAAAATTATAGCATTTTTAATAAATCTAAATTAAGTTAATTTGTTAATTTGTTTTCAAACATTTGATCAAGTCAAGCTATGTTTCCGCAAACTGCCATAAGAGTAGTGCGGCAGAAAATTTATCCTGCACCATGGCAAGTTCTAAGACTTGGGACAGAGAGAGGAGATTTGCCTCCACTCCTAGGTCCATCCATAGGATCACCTTGCTCAGTAGTTTAAGCAGGATGAGGTGGTACGCCTGCCAAGTCCCACTTCTTTCTGCTTGCTTTACCTTGTAGTCGATATCTCTGTCTCATCATGTGATCTCAATGGGCCTTTGCAGGCTAGTGCTTGACATGGGCAGTAAAAGGTAGTTTTACTCTCTGTGAAAATTCCCATAGCTGAGGAACCTGTCCACAATGCTAGACTGAGCCCATTGACCATCAATTACTTTCACCTGATTTTATGTGACCCAATGTCCACCTCGGGAGAGGAATCCATGAGAAGTCAGGGATGACTCCTCCTCCTGTGTCTCCCTTATGTGGAGCTGAATGATTGCCCAAGCTACATTTCTCCAGTGAACTCTGCACACATCCCACATAATTGAAGTACTTGGGTACTCCACAACATCTGCAGACCAGCCAAGGCCTTATGCTCACAACCCTGGTCCCAAAATTAAAGGCGGTTACAGGAGAAGGATAGTGAAAGAGGCGGGGAAGGAGAAAAGGATTCTCATGCCATACACCACCAAATGGTCCACCAGCTGGATTATCTCAGCAAGCAACACCAGGCGGTGGACCCACCTTAATATCCTCTCCGAAAGTCAGGCAACAAATACCACTGCTATGAATCCCAGTACAACAAGGTTTATGATCTTCTCATTGTGGCTGGGGAGATGCGGTAAAGGTACTCTAGCATGTTGATGACTAGAAACTGCTGGGTCACAAACTGGGCTTTTCTGGACAGGAGCAGCAGTAGGTCCCCTTGATTCCATGGCATGTTCAAAAAGTTCAGTGAAGGTCTCGGGTCTTTCCTGTGCTCCTACAGTATATTGGAGAGGATGATGTGGGATGTGCAGGTGGCTTGGGGTCCACCCTGACAGGACCAAATCAGGTGAATCTGGAGGATTTGCTGATAATGGGTTTGGTGGATGCTGGGTTTGGATAATGTTGGAAGTGTCCATGATGGAGTATCTTCCTCAAGGCTTAATGTGTCTTTGAGGTTTTCATTTAATTTTATTTTATTAAGCAGGGTTTCCCCTTTTTGATGAACACACACACTTATACACAGACACAGACTCTGTTCTGTGAGGTGCAGCTCTCCTTTGTCTTTATCACTTTTACCACTCACTAATTAGAGAAACTGCTCCTCAGGTGTAGTTTCCCTGCCATTTACTTTTCCTGGCTCCCCACCCTCTTCACAGACTGGTGCTTGACAACTCCAGTACTTTCACAAGTACATGTTACATTGAAAAGGTTTAAACCGATCAGACATAACATTAAAAGCTTAAAACATTTGCCCAATATTGTATAGATTCCCCTTTTGCCACCAAAACAGCTTTGACCCCTGAAGGCATGGCTCCACAAGACCTCTGAAAGGGTGCTCTGGTACAGTATCTGGCATCACGACATTAGAGGCAGATCCTTAAAATGGTGTAAGTTACAGTAAAAGTTGAGACTTTAATAGATCAGACTTGCTTGTCCAGCACATTCCATGGAGGCTCAATCAAATTGAAATCTTGGGAATTTGAAGGCCGGATAAACAACCTTGATATCTTGCCTGCTGAGCACCATAAACAGGAGGCTGTGATGCACTGGATGTTCTGATACCTTTCTATCATAGCCAGCATTAACTTTGTTTATCAATTTGTGGTACATGATGTTCTCTGTTGGATCGGAGCAGACGAGCAAGCCTTTATAAGTAACTAAAGAAAGCCTTATTACAGGAGACACAACCAAGATGATTGCATTATACAATTTCAGGGGTTTGGAATATGTGTGTATATATTTGGGGCTGGGTAAACAAGGGGCTAATAAGGCAGGTTTCAACATTTTCTGTACTTCGGGAACAAGAGCAGGAAATTATATTAAACACCTAATTGCCAAAAGACACAGAAAAACAACAGATACATTGCTCAGTGGATAGTCAAAAGAATTAGTACAAGTCCTTTGGGAATGTCCAGATTGAAACAAAGCCATTTAGACTTAAAAGCAAAACAACAGCAGCATGAAGAAGGCAGTTTAATTTTCTTCCCACAGGGAGTATTAATTTATTGTTGCAGGCATTCTGAGAAGTCTGGAACTGATTCAGTCATAAAATACAAAATGGTTTTCTATGAAATGACATGGTAGTAGATAAACTGTCCATGTGCAGTAAGGGGAAAGTATCTTTTCACACAGTTTTTGTTACTTCCTGTGTATCCTTCAGTCAACCATTTATGTTCTTTATTACTGATTGCTGATAATCAGCATCATATACTGTATTATGATGTTCCCATCTATTGGCTTCACTGTAGGTATGGTGTTTGTTGGAGGTTCCATGTAACCTTCTTTGTCCAAACATGAAAGCTTGAATTATTGCCATTATTTCTGTGGGATTTTTTTTCACTATGGTGGTAAGGTACAGTAATAGTGGAAATGATGATAAGATGTAGTTAATTGCTTGCTTTTCTCTGTGTAACTGTTGTTCCTGTTGCTTTCATGTCATTCTGAAGCTCTTTTCAGGGGACTACTGGCTTCTCTCTTACCTTTCTAAGAGTCTGAAATCATGCATATGAACCAGCCTAAGGATTATTAGTTATGTTTCCATGAACATCTTATATAATCAAACCAGCTGTTGTGGTTATGTTAATTATGTTAACAAGTATGTTAATTTTTAAAAACAGCTATGACTCTGCAGCTATTTTTCATGCAGTTTGATTTTTTCCCTTGAGAACCCTGAACTTCCATCATCACTGCCATATAAAACTTCCCCAACCAGTGACAATATTTTTTTATAAGGATACCTTATGCAGATTAAACAAGAACATTTTACAGCTTTTAAATCTAGTACTTAATTAAAAGTCAAAAGCATTCACCCTTCATACATGCTCTAGTCATTTTTTATTGGGTAGTACCCACTGTTTTTTCTAAGAACTGCCTTTGCTCTTTATTGCACAGATTCTTCCCTTTGTTGTAAACATTCCTATGAGAGTCTGGTCCATGCTGGCATCACATGATTGCTGCAGCTTTGCACATAATTGCATATTCTCATAACTGCTCCCACTCTACCACTGCCCAAAGGTGTTCTACTGGGCTGAGTAGAAAATGTGTCAGGAAAACCATTTCCCAAACCATTATACTGCTACAGAACCCATATACATCAAGGTTATGATTCCTGAGATGCTTCTCAGCTCACCATGGGTTTAAGGAGTAACACAAAGCATATTCGGTCCAAAGATTCATGCTGTTGAAGACAAATTCTGACCCAACCATCTGCATGTCACAGCAGAATTTGTGATTCATCAAATTAAGCAAAACATTTCAGTCTGTCCGGATTTAGTCAGCCTGAATGTAGCTCCAAATGTAGTCTCAGTTTCCTGCTCTTGGCTGAAAAGAATGGAACTAATTTGCCTCAAGGTTAAACATTCTGCTTCCCACAGTTGTAACGAGTAATAATTTGATTTATCGTAGTCTTTCTGACAGCTAGAACCAGTCTGGCTATTCTTCTTTTACCTTTGGCATTAACAAGGCGTTTTCATTTGCAGATGTTTTTTGTTCCTCGCAACATTATGTGTAATCTCTAGACACTATTGTGTGCAAAAATCCATGAAGATCAGAAACAACCATGAATATTAAGTGATGGTCTTGACATGAATGTGTACATGATTGAATGAATAGACTACATAATAGGCTTCAAGTGTTACCTTTGGTGACCCATAAACCTGTTCCATCTTCTGTTGCTATTCTTAGCAGAAGTAGTTTATAATATCCATCTATCAGACCATCATTGGTCCTTCACTTTAGCGGAAAGAGGAGAGGCTTGCAGCGGATACATACTGATAATTGGGAAGGATCTGATTAGGCCATAACATGAAGCATGGAGACGCTCATGAAGATTCGGCTCTCAACTTCCAATTAGCTATAATAGATATGTCAGGTCACTGGCGTTGGGATAATCTACTTGTTATGACTAATGCATTAAGATGAACTAAGTCTGGCCTAAAATAGTCCGTAAATCAGGCGTCTTATTTCTATCTACTGGAACATTATAATTTGGAATTGATCTGGCTGGCTGTTCCTCCTATATAACAAACTTGTACAAGGCCCTGTACAGCTCTTGTATGTGACAATAAATCTGATGTAAAAACAAACCAGCTGCCAGTTTGTCTGGTAATTGCTTTTGAGGTCTACAATCCTAGATGGACAGTTTTATCTGCTGTCAGCTAACAAAGACTAAAGAGATTTGTCGTTAGCAGTCATCTAGCAGTGAAACAAGGCTTATCCTGATAAATCTCCCATCATGCAATAAATGTTCAGTAAATTTAACTAAATATTTATTTTATTATTTTAATACATGATGTACATATCTTACATTTAAAGAAGATGCAGGAAGTAAATCGAGCCTGGGCTGTTGATAATTTTTCATTATCGCTACTAAGCTATTCATGGTATTCAGTTATTTTTGTCCAGTCTCGTTGTGTAAGCATTGGCGTGGTCAAGTGACACATATTACTATCCACCCTTGGTTGTGGTCAAGCTTATTTATTGGTATCTTTTGTTTTGTCATAAGATGAAGCCCAGAGGTTTTATCTCGCAGGCTAAATGGCTAAATACACAGGTGTGAGCACATACAGTACGCAGCAACCTCAGGGGCTCATCAGACAGCACACATAGCAGAGTGATGGTTGAATAGGTGCGACGTGTTTAAAAGCAGAATGTAAACTACATTTATTCTTTGCTTAAACAATATTACACAATTAAACAATACTAAATGATTAACATTGTTTGAGTATACGGTGCTCAAAAGTGTAAAAAACAGCTAAGGCTGATAAAAATTGGTAATATGTAGTAACTGAAATCTGTGGGAGTGGGTTTAGCCAGCAATTCATCATTATTCGGCTTGGCGGTATAATCTGGGGCAGATATGATTGCCAGACAAACTAGGCAAATGCGTTGGTTGTGGATCACAGGACTACTATATACCGACTCTATAGACCGTTACATTCACTACAAGCGTCATATTGTTATACATTGTCAACATGAAAGTATTATAACTATGGAAGCATCATTTTAATGGCAATTTTTCCTTTTCTTTCATGCATTCAGTCCTGCTCTTGTTTTTAGTTAAATATTCCCAAAAGATCGGTTAACAGTGGTTTAGTTAGATTGTGCTCAAGCAAGAGACTTACCAACTGTGAATAAATTTAGAAGAAAGAACTTATAAGTAGTAGCTAATGAGGCTTTTTGCATGGGGAAGTTGTGGAAAAAAGTAAAAAAATGAAATGCACTAAATGTTGTGATTCATATACATACTGTATATGTTTGATGCCCGATGTTTTGCCTTTTGAGTTTTGCACTGGTACTCCAAGGCCATTATAGCTAGTAAGCAGTGTACGATTAAGTACAATGCTTACTTACTGTACTAAATTTACGACTTTCAAAAATTTGATCTCAATAAATCAATAACATTTAAAATTTTATACAGATCTATTTTTTAAGCCAATTTAGATGAAATGAACCGGTCTATTAATTGGTTATGGACAGCAATGCTATCACATATAATCTAAAGATTCCATGTGAAATTGCAATTGTATTACATAAAGACTATGGCCACTTTATATCTTATAAACGTGTTTTTATTAAAATGTTTTTATTCTTATCAATGTATTATTATTATTATTATTATTTGCATAGGTGTCTAAAATGTAAAGCAGTAAAGGTAGGAGTAAACTCAGGATTTGGTTATTTCTATGGATTACAAATCCTTATATTTGCAAATGATAGTTTGTCCAATTACCCCCAAATTAAAGCTGAAAGTTTACACT
Organism: Clarias laeviceps; assembly: GCA_030014305.1. Classification (NCBI taxonomy): domain Eukaryota; kingdom Metazoa; phylum Chordata; class Actinopteri; order Siluriformes; family Clariidae; genus Clarias; species Clarias laeviceps. The sequence goes on from JAQMYJ010000017.1 coordinate 13,278,169, forward strand.
TTAATCAAATATTGATTGAAAAAGTATGAGAACTGTGTCATTGTCCAAGTACTTGGCTCCAACTGCATGTTGTGCAAATATGTTGATCTGAATTTAATGAGCAAATCCACAAAACCATAATGAGACATTCTTTAGAGTGTAAGGGGAAACATATAGAGCATATGTAGCTTTATTCTCATTGGTTTCTCACTTTTCGGATATACAGTAATATAAAATATGACTTTAAGTCGACTTTAAGACTTCCAAGTTTTTTATTTTTTTTAGTACTGTATTAAATGTTTTTCAACAGCATATTTTAAACATTAAAATATTGTAAAACACTAGAAAACAAGCATTTGTGCTTTAGTAAGGGCTTTTGTCTGGTTAGCCATAAAAAAAACTTAATTTCGGTTAATGTGTCCTTAATTGCTTTCTTTGTTAATTGGTCCTGAAAGCCTGTCAGCTCTTGTCATTGTTACTAAGACGCACCTGGTAGCTCTCACTGTGCTCTAGACTATTTCTCCTTTTTTCTTTCAAGGTAATTGCCATAACTTCATTGTTTCTCCATAGCAACATGCCCTGTCATTTTTTCCCCCCAACTAATCTATTATGACTGTTACGAATTAAGATTTTTTTTTTTTTCAGCCGAAACCCACACAGGTACAATAACTTTGAATTTGATTTCATACATTTTAAAAGAAAAAACTCAACATTATATTTATTAAATTTTTCTAACTTTTAAATAAGAATATACACTTTACAGTATATTCATCAAGACTGATAAATTGTTCTATTGGCATTTTGATTATAGTTTGATGCCTTTTGCCTTCTCAGTACAGTACTTTTCAAATGTTAAACATTATGCAGTTTATGCCTATTAATTATTTTTATTCATTTTCACACTGGATTTACTAATCAAACACTTTTTTCCACATGCTTTCCCATGTACCATAGGGTCATGTTGTAGAGATATGAGGTTTAAACATAAAAACTAATCTAAATTAAACTAACCTCTCTAATCTATATATTTCGAATTCATTTTTTTTTACATGTCCCTTAATTTACCATCCACCTTGTTATTTCTGACCACTGTCTGTTTAAATAAGGTGCCATTTTGTGTATTTACATCATTCCCTTAATCTCTTTTGAGAGAACACCTAGGGAAGTCGAGTGACTACGTGTTCCGTTTAGAATCTATTTTTCCGCATTTTTATCTTGTCAGTCTGTGATGGTCAACCATAACATGCCCAACCTGTTACAGGAGATGTGATACATAAACGAGAAAAAAAATGTAAATAATCATATTAAAACCGATACGGAAGTTCTTTGTCTGATTTTTTCCATGGGTTTGCCCTGGGTAATGGCTAACATTATGTGGAAAAAAATCCACCCTGTTTTGGACCAATGCGTTATTACTAACATGGACATGTACATAAGAGGGTGGACATCCTGGATAATTAGGGTTCATATATAAACATAAAATAATGTTTAATTTTTTAAAGGTGTAAAATGCACCCAATACCAGGAATGTATGTATCATACAAGCTTGCATGAGACGATTAGGAACGTAGACTGTATAACAAGAACTGGACAAACCCTCTGTGATGTCATCCCTGGGTTTTCTGAAGAGTGAATTTAAGGCTTAACTGTGGGCTGTCTGGTTGTCGCTATTTTGGCAGGAGCTGACTAGCCACATCATTTAGCCACAATGCTACAGTGGCTAACGTTAATTATTAATTTGATTGAACTCTGTCATCTACACCCTACACATTGTCTCGTGTCAACTCCTATGTTCCTTGTGGTAAGTTAAACTACAAAAATTACAGTAATTTGATTTTAACTGATGAGTTACATAACCACCCTCTACCCCAGTTGCCATGTAATGCCAATGTAGCTATGGAGGCCAAGACACAGGTTGTAAACATGTATTTCTTTAGTAAAGTTGTTGCATGTTAGCGTGAGGCTTTATGGGCATTGCCTCGCTTTTGGAGCCAGCCCCTAGTGAACATTTGAGGAACTGCATGTTTTGGCACTTCCACTTCGGCTTAATTTTTCAGAACCTGAGGGTTACCCCTTGATCAGGAATGTTGTTAGTTATCCTCGGCTAAATTAACATCAGTAACTTAAATGAGTGTGTTTCAAGGCAGGCTTTCATGTACATTTATTTTCCATGCCTGAGGTAAATATAAGATGTTTTTACTTTAATTTACACTTCAGTTTTTACCAATAGATGATTAAGTGCACTTGCACTTGAATTAAGAATCCGAGTGCTTTTACAGCCTTAGTGTTGATGTACAATAAGGGTTGTGTGTGTATAGCTCTGAAATCAAATGAACATTCAATAAAAAAAAAAATATTACTGGTATTATAAGGGTTAAAATTGTGCAGTTAAAAAAATCTGTGGAATTTACAAAACACACACACACACACACACACAGTGTACACATCACCCCTGCAGAATTTTCCACAATTAGTTAAGTGTGTTTTGATGTTCTACCCCAGCATGGATCTCTTCGAGGCTAATCCTCACTCACACACACACACACACACACACACACACACGCAAAGCAAAGCAAGTGGAGGAGAGAGTAACCGAGTAGGAACACTGTGTCCTTAAGCTAAAGAAAAGCATGATAATAAGAGCTTAATTTCACATGCTTAAATAAAGCCACTACAATTCACAAACATGTTTTTTTTTCATGAGGATTTTTTAGGTCATTTAAACTTAACCTTAGTCCGTAGTTTTGTTTTATTCATTTGCTTTTTTTAATTTATCTTTTTCAATTTGGGAAGCAACTGTTATTGTTCTTTGAGTTGGCCGAATAAATCCTACCATCATTAGAGCCAGAAAACAACACACACTCACTAAAAATACATCCTGTCTTGCCCACTCCACTTCATTCTCAACGTCCCACACACTCCTCCTTGCATGACTCTGACATTACCGTTAGTCTGAACACTTTCTTCATTAGACCCCCGAGTCAACCTCCATCTCCATACTCACTGCAAGACACACTTCAGTGTTTGATCAGTTTGAGTACTTCATCCATACGCATTAGCTGTAATTGCAGCATTTAAGATGGCTTGTCATTTGGATTAAGAAGGAGCGCATTTAATGAATTGTGATATTAGACGAGAAAAGAAAAAAGCCTAGCAGAATAAAAGGAATTTAAAACTCTAATCATTAGGAAGGACAAAGACTGACAACACATTATTATTAAATTTCAAATAATTCTGTATACAAGTATGAGGTAATGTATGTTTGGATTGGCCAGAGATTTTACTTGGTAACACACTGAATACTAAACAGAAGTGATTGTAGGCATTATGCTAATTTAATCAGGATCAGAATAATAAAATTGACCTTAATGTGAACTTAATATCACACAAAAATCCACATGTATTTTATTATAACATGCAAGAAAATCTCGGTCCAGGTTCATATAAATAAAATGTTAACACATAGATATAATTAATTTTTTAAGTTGTCATAGAGTGGATGTTCACATACAGTATACTGTCTAACCATAATAAAATCATCTTTTAGAATTATATAAGCAAAGAGTTAAAATTCTTTGATTAGATAATTACTTCTGTAAAACTACTTCTGTGTTTTAGGTGGCAAAATCTGTTTAACTCTAACTTATGCAGTAAGTAGGTCCTGATTTCTTAAACTACAATGTCAGAAGATGTATCCAGTGATTGTGGAAAAGTTGTTTCTTTGTCTAAGAACAGTCAAATTATTTTCAATTCAGGAGATTGCTAAAATGACTGGAATTGAGTTAGGATTAATTCCAAGACATTATTAAATCCTGGAAGGATAGTGCTGAACTGTCAGCTTTGTCAAAAATAAAATAAATCATGAATGACTATGATCAGCTACCACTTAGACACTTGGTGAAGTTGCATCATAAATTAAAATAAAAAAAAATCAGTAGAAATAACTATTTTTAATAGTGATGATAAAAACATTTCCCCACGCACACAAATCAACAAGAACTTACAGGAGAGGGACTAAACAGCTGTGTGGCAACAGGAAAACCACTTGCTAGTGAGACACATCAGGATAAAAAAGACTTCAGTTTGCTAAGAAGCATAAAGGTTGGACTTTGGAGCAATAAACAAATTAAACAGTCTGATGAGTTCAGATTGACCCTATTCCAGGGCGTTTGGTGTATAAAAAGGCGAGAGCATGAAGCGATGCACCCATCATATTTAGTGGCCGCTGTGTGAGCCTCTGGAGGCAGTGTTATGATCTGTGGTTGCTTCAGTTGGTCAGGGTTTGGTTCAGTACTGTATGTACTGTAGTAATAAAATTTAGTCATCTGACGAAATGTACAGAATAATCAGGGTATCACATCTATGCATATGTTTACAGGCCAACAATGGCAAATTGTGAATGAGTTCACTTAGATATTGGCCACCATAGTGTCCTGACCTTAACCTCATTGAACCTGTTTAAGTTCGACTCTTCTGTCATTAATACAAGATCTTGGGCAAAAACTGATGCAATTCTGGAAAGAAAGCAATGTTGTGATGTTGTATAATGTTGTCAAAATAATGCTACAGTGAATGGATTCACAGGTAAATGTGGTCAAAAGAAATAATAAAGTGTGCATTTTTTTGTTACTTTTTGTTAGTAAATGGAAGTGTAGATCACTAGGTAATCTCAAAAGTATAATCAGTGATTACTTTCCTGGACTGTACAAAGAAGCAAAAAAAAAAAAATCTTTTTGACATTCCTTTGGAAATGTCACCCCTGCTGTTGATGTCTATTCATGGATGTACAGAACATATCAATAGACCAAAGAAAAAGCTTTCAATGACACACTAAGGTCATATTCGACTTAAGGGTATTGATCAGACCTACAGGTATTTCTAATATCGTAACTGGATTTAAAATACATCTGAATCTGTCAATCTTTTTACTCATAGCTTTTAATGTATGTACTTAAGATACAGAAAATCTCCTATAAGAATATAGCATTGTGAAAGTCAGTCATTATTGTTCTTTATCGCAAGTGAGTTGAATGGATCCTTATGGAGTTTCTGCTTCATTCAATTGCAGTGGTGAAAAAAAATATACCTGGGTGTAAAGTGAGAGGGGTTGCTATGGTAGCCTGTGTAAGTGCAAAACAGACTAACAGAACAAATATTTAATAGCAAACTAAATTAAAAACAAGAAAACGAGAACAAATGTGAAAACACAATTCACTTATCGCATGCTCATTGCTGATTAGTTACCGTGACCCCATAGAAATGGAGATCTGATGGTTAGCAATAATAAGAAACATGAGACTTAATGAATGTACTGATTTTCCTATCAAATCAAATGCCTTTTTCTTCTGCATATGTAGGCAGATCTTTGCAAAAAGTGAATGATACAGTAGGTACCAAACCGTGCAGCAGAGTCATAATATTAAAAATCATAATCTTCATAACCGAAGTCATAATCTATAGTCTTTGACACATGAATTAGAACAGCTATACAAGTGAAAAGCGATTTAGTTGATTCACAATATTGTGCTATGTTTAAAAGCCTATAATATAACAGCTGTAATTAGCAAGCCTATAAATGAAACAAAAGAAAGCATTGAGGAACAAGTTCCCACCTACACTTACAGAATGCAAATGAGTCCTAAGCTGTGCGTTCTGGATGAATGGATGTATGGATGGGCGTTTAGACTGTTCCTAAATATATACAGAACTCTGACATGTCGCTGATGTGCTGTCGATTCCAAGTAACACACTCAGATTAAGGATGGTTGAAAGCTCTTTTCCAAAAAGATTTTTAAAATCTTTTTAAATAACTTCTCACAATCCTACATGTGCCAGGACGGTGCCATTTGGAGGATTCTTGCCCATGTTTCTCAGATACTTCTCCACTTGCACTGTGACTCTCTGTCCTCAATTATCGCTTTATCTGAGACTTGTTTGTTCATTCTAACCCGTCTAAACTGAATGAATAAGCAATGATCAGCTTATATTAGACTTTCAGGCATGCAATGAAAATCATTGGGAACACCTGCGTTTTGTCTAATCACATGATTTGTCAGAACCCTTACAGAAATGCTTAGCGTGGAAACTCCAAAATAAAGCTCTGGACAGAAGTTTGTGATTAATAAGAGCTCTCTGAGTAGTTCTGTTTACAATAGATGAAGTACGGCTAGTCCTACCACTCTTACCGGCAGCGCACTGTCCCGGAAAACTTTGACGTAATCTCCCATCAGTATTTTGTATTTAGTAAGCTTTTGCCAAAAGAAGATGGTTGCTCTGAGATTTCCAAGGCCTCCTGAATTGCATAACTGAGTCTAAGAACACAGTGAAGCATCACAGCTGCCAGAGTTTTAAGCCATACAGTATTACACATCCACTATCACTACTGAAATTATTTGAACCTTAGCTTTATCTGTTTAAGACATTCTCTTTGAAAATTAAAATTATACCTGAATACTTAGAGTGCTTTCATACATATAGTGACAAATATATTCCAAAGGTAACATACGTGGAAATGAGATTTTGCAGTTTTGTGAAAAACGAGCTGAAACAAGAAGCATTGCACACTGATATAGAATATTTTGTTCATATTTTCTTTGAGTCATGAGTGTATTAGATAGCATAAATGCCCAAATATTTTGGCAAAAACTGATAAAAATGGATTTTGGCACAATTGAATAATCAGGCTCTAGTTGTGTTTGTGGTTATTTACATATGCCATTTAGTATTAATAATATCTTGGTTAAGTTTTAATAAATAAATAAAAAAAACATAAAGAGCACACATGCTTTGATTGTGTGTTTGTAGTGAGTCAAACAGAAAGTAGTAGTGACAAATTAGATCAATAAAATAAAATCTGTGAAAAAAAAAAAAGTCTGTTAAAAAGTTTTGGTGCCCACAAACCTTTTTTAATTACAAATATTGTTGAAGATCAAAATTATTTAATTTACAAAATCATCAGCCTCAGTCTCTACCAGTTTTAACACAGGTACCTTTTAACCAACAGCATTCCACACACAGCGTGTGGATCTTGTGTCTCTTGTACACAAATTACTTGTGCATATTTGGACCATAACATTTTTATTTTGTTCGTAACATTAGTTCCATGCTTCATCACAGTGCTTACACTTTACTATTCCACATAGCTTTATACATTTTATAACATGTTGTTGATCAACATCCAAATCGCATAATGTCATAATTTGCAGACAGTATGGTTGGTGTTATGCGACAAAAAGAGTGTAAACAACCGTTTTTTGACTTTAATATTCTCAAAAATCCCTTTAAGCACATTTAAGCCACTCATGACAGAGTGGAATACATCAATCATAGTGACACAGATGGAGGCAGATAGCAGTTTCCTTTGAGTTTTTATGCCACCCTCTAATGGTGCAGTAACAGCAGTTCAAAAGACATGTGGTCGGCTCGTGGCAAGTGTCTTGGGGGAAGCATGTGTTAGACCTCAATCTCTGGTTGGCTTGATGTGAAAGGGCCATGAAAATGGGTGGAAAGTAGATAGGACTAAAATATGGAGAACATCAGGGAAAAACAGGCAGTCATGCCCAAAACATTGTTCAAAATACCAGAAACAGGTAAAGGTCCACTGTACTACTGTATAAGAGCCAACAAAATCTTGAACTTGATTGGAAAGTCGAAACCAGAATAGCCTGCATGTAAACAAACAGCCCTATAAAGCTAAACACAAGGAGCTAAATGTTTAACTCAGAATGACACAGAAAAAAATGAGGGCTTAAATACACAGCTAATCAGAGGAGACAGGAAACATGTGGGAATGTACTGTACAGTCAAATGGAAGTTGGTGGTACTGCACTGTTGGCTGCATTATTCCCTCAGAGCTATAACAAAGGGAACAATTGTGACAGATTCAAGATCGACTATTCAAGCTTGGGTCATATTGTGTGCTGGAATTGGGGTAGGTTTGTGTGGAAGCATACAGAAGCATACCCAGTCGTTTTGTTTCCACAACAATTAATTAAACTAGATGGTGATAAAAAAATGTTGCATTTGCTAAATTTGTTGATTCAGTTGCGGTGAATGAGTGTGAGAGGTGAAGTCCTAATAATAAGGCAGAATTTGATTTATTTTTTGATTTATTTGTTTTTTTTGCTAAACATGAACATTGTCCTTACTGTACAGTGACAAGGGTGCTGTTTCAGGTGGAAATTATGCAGAGAAACATAACACAGCCACTGTGAGCTTCTATTTATCTTCCTGACAGGCCTAGAAAATATATTGTCATGGTATGCCAAATGACTAAACAAATGACTCTCTTGACATTCCGCATGTGTTTGTAGTAGTCTACTGTTTTGGTGGTCACTAGGTGACCCTGTCTGCGAGTGCCCAAACGTGTAACTTTATCTCAACTTCAACACTACAAACCAATCAGCCATGACATTATGCTCATCTGCATATTATTGAGTAGATCACCCTTTTTTTTGACCCTGTTTTCCTACCCTGAACTGGTATGTCCTGACCAATGTAGCTTGGAAACATCCCACAAGAGATGGAGTTTTGGAGTCATATAGCCACCACGATCTGGCCCTTGTAACAGTAGCTACAGTCACAATATTTCATTACAATGGCACCTGGAAGTGGCTGGTATATTAGGCAGCAAGTGAACCCTTTGTCTGTGAAGTTGACGGGTTGGAAATAGAAAAAAATGAGCAAGCATCAGAATTTTAGTGACTTTGACAAGGGCCAAATTGTGATGTCTAGAGAACTGGGTCAGACCAACTCCAAAACTGCAGCTCTTGTCAGATGTTCCTGGTCAGCAGTGGTCAGGACTGAACTGAAGTGGTGCAAGGAATAAAAACCGGTGAAATGGCAACAGGGCAGCTGAAGTAAGTGAGAAACTAAGGCTGGGTCATGTACTCTGATCCAGTAGAAGAGCTACTGTTGCTTAAACTGCAGACAGTTAATGCTGGTCTCCATAGAAAAGTGTCAGAACACAAAGATTATTGCTGTTTTGGTGGGAAAAAGGGGGCACTTGATCAATATTAAGTGGGTGGTCATACTATTATGAATAATCAGTGTATGTACTATACAATGTGAAATATTTACACTTATACATCTAATACTGTAATGTACTGTGTTTGTTGCCCTGTCCTTATTACTATATTCGTTGTCTTTGTTGTCTAGGTTGTTCTGAGACTTCCATTAAGTTGTATAGGGAACATGTATATGGCTAGAATGATTTTTCTCCTTCAATATTCATATTCCTCATTTTTTTATATTGACAACATGAATAAATGTTTGATTCGTCTCAGTACTTAATCTCTAATGAACATCTGTTGGTTCTATCCTCCTCCTTGTTCTTGTGCCTCTCTGACGCTAATAAACACACAAAAGCTGATGAGTGTTTATAGATGCATACAATGTCTTACAGTACTTAATTGTATGTGCGTTCACTCCGTAGGCAATCAGAGACCCTATGAGACCAGAGAGTCGTGACTGTGACTCAAAATGTTCCTTTAGCCTTTAAAGAAGTTCGTGAGTGGTCATCACGATCCCCACTGTGGATACACAGCATTGACTACCATGTTCCATGTGAGACAGTATGTCTTGTCTTGGGCACCCTGTTGCTATGATTCTCATTACTGGCAGTACTGTCTGCAGGACCTGCGTGCCCAATGCACCTTATGCTCTAGGCATTATTTCCTTAAGGGCCAGGAGCTAGTGTGCCACTGTATAGCCGATGCTATTTACACAGTGTAAGCACTGATGCAGTAGTAAGGAGGTGGCCAGTCTCACTGCTGGAGGTATTGATCACATGACTAGGGGATCGCCATCCACCACTGCAACCAGTATGGTATGCCTGCCCTTTTATTAAATCACATTAAAGCAGGTGACCAGGTCACCTGCAGGTGATGAATAGCCAGTAGTAATGCATTAGCCTCGCCAGCTGTGCTTTGCTAATGCTATTAATCTCTCTCACTCATCGTCTCTACCGCTTAATCCTGTATTCAGGGTCGCTAGGGGCCTGGAGCCTATCCCAGGAGACTTAGGGCACAAGGGAGGGTACCCTGGATAGGGTACCACTCCAACGGAGGGCATACACACACTCACACACTATGTGCAATTTGGGAGCGCCACTTAACCTAACCTACATGTCTTTGGACTGTAGGAGGAAACCGGAGTACCCAGAGGAAACCCACTAAGCACGGGGAAAACATGCACTCCTTGCACACAGAGACGGGAATCGAACCCAGACCCTGGAGGTACAAGGTGACAGTGCCTTGAAATTTTTTGAAAAAATTTCTAGTTGCAGTTGTTCAGGGGACCAGACAATTAGCTGTTGATCATGTCAATTGCAAAAGACAAAATGCTCACTGGAATACAAACTGCCCGGAAGTGCACAAGAACAATGACAAAATTTTAGCAGTTTATGAAAAGTAAATAAAAAAAAAGATTAGTTTAGTTAGTGCTTTATGACCATTGCCCATGTTCTTGTTACGCAACACAATCAAAATATTTTAAGGATGCACTTATTTATTGGCTGTATTGTACCTTTGACTGATACTGTACATGACTGGAATCTAGAATACAGCAATTGTTCCCTACACTGTTTGTTATGGAGGAAAAAGTTCAGTGTCGCGGCTAATTAGAGCAGCACTCTGAAGCACTACTTCTTCAACTGTAGTGATTTCCTACATTTATATTACTAAACCTTTGATTATTACATATGCACACAAGAACATATTCTGTATGAAATATACTGGCCACTGGGCAGATTATAATTTTAGACATTAGTAATGTATCTGCATCAGCCTAGAATGGGGCCTCCTTAAAGTATTTGAACCAATATATGCATCAACACTTTCTTTCTTGGTGCAACCTTTTTGCAATAACATTAAAAAAGAAAATCAAAGACTGGAAAAAAGTAGCTTACTGACTATTGATGCTTGGCAAGGATTCAGTTTGAATAATTCTCTATTCCAAAACGTTTCCCAGTGGTGCACCAAAAGGAAGTAATGCAGAACAATTAATTAGTTATAATTTCCACAAAACCAGGGATGAAAACAGAATTTTATGGATATCGTGTTTCATGTACATGAGCTATGGCTATATAATTTGTGCTATATGCACACATTGCAAGTGTATATGAGCTATGCAGCAAAATCTCGCGTGAGGGCCTCGTAACATTCCCGATGCTGAGTTTTTGAGCATTAATAAACACTTAAGCTTTATGGAAATCTAGCCATATCTAGACATCTGGATATAGATCCACATTTCTAATGAGCAACCCAGTAGCAAGATCTCATACAATAAAAATAAAAGTATAAACAGTTATAGTATATGGTATAAGCCATATTTTGAACCAGAATATAAATACAGTGTGAGTACAGCAACATTTCTTATGCAGTCCAAGTCTATGCTATAAAGTGAGATTATCTACTGAAACAGGAACATTTTAGGCATAACCTTTTTTTAGGATGTGCAAATGTTTAGGGTATCCAGCTGAAATTATCCACATCAACAGGTGGTAAATCGTAAGGGCTGAAAGCTGCAGATCACGAAGCAGGAAGAAAGCAGCAGGAGAGCATCAGTAGCCGCAGCGGGAGGGTGTGTCAGGGTCTGGCACAGACATCACATTAGGCAGCAGGAATGATTAAAAAATTATTAGTCATGATCAGAGCATACAAGGCTATATATTGTGATCAGAGCACAAGGCATATCTAGCTTAGAGAGCATGACTAGAAGAAAAATTCTGAAGGATAGCACAAGCATGAGAGAACCCTGGATTATAAAGTGTCCCTTTACTCCAAAAATCACATAAGGTAAGTAGTGGGGACATCAGATTGACTAGTTGACCAGGTAGCCTCAGATTTCTCTATTTGTCTGACAGTGAGAGTGGAGCTGATGTGGTCTTCTGTTGTTGTTGTTGTTGTTGTTGTTGTAGCCCATCCAATTTAACTTAGTGTGTTACTGTAGCCTTCCTGACAGCTCAAACCATTCTACTGTAGCAATTCTCCACTAACCTCTATCAGCAACAAGAGGCCCTCCTTCATTGCAGCTCAATGTATGTTTTACGAGGCAGTGGCGGCTCAAATGGTTAAGGCCCTGGGTTACTAACTGGAGGGTTGGGTGTTCAAGCCCCAGCACCGCCAAGTTGCACTGTTGAGCACTTGACCAAGGCCCTTAACCCTATCAGCTCCCAATGCCATGTGTGTGGTATCCTGGCTGACCCTGTGTATTGACCCCAGCTTCTTAACAGGGATATGAGAAAAAAATATTTCATTGTGCTGCAAGGTACATGTGACAAATAATTGAATCTTAATTTTTTTTGTCTTTTTGTACCATTCTTTGTAATCTCTAGTGACTCTAGAAAAATCCCAATATATTGTATAACTAAATTCTGATATTTGATGTAAACATTAAATGAGTCTCTTTACTGTATCTCTATGCACTGCTCCAACAACGCTGGCCGATTTGGAAAATTGTTGGCTGGCAAGGTTTGTCTGAATGGTGGATTACAACTGGTTTACAAAATGGTTTGGGTGAAGAGTGAGTGAAGTGTATTAGCATTAGGTGTGACCGTGTGTTGTCCAGGTTGTTGAGCCTCTCTGGATGTGGGTCACACCAGACACTGAGTGATGGGAATGTAGGAAACCTCAGACAAGACAAACAGTAGAAGCCTTCTCTCTAATTGACTCCGACACATTTAGAAAGGTTATTCTGCTCTGGCTCGTGAGCTTTGAGCAATCACTTTTTGTCTACACTGATAGAATCAGAGATAGAGACATAAATTTTTCTTTTAACAAGGATGGCTAAATGCACAGCCAAGAACCCCAATCTGTCCGGGTGAGCCAGTCCTTCACAGCATCTCTGCTTAACCTGTGGTGCGAAGAAGTAGTTAGAGCAGGTTGCAATTCTAAATTTTAAATTAATAAAGATTTTTTGAAGATTACGACTAATTGGGTAATTTATCAAAACTGGTGTAGGATTCAAGGTTTTTATTAATTTAAAGGTTATAGATGTTCTGTGAAAGTCATGTGGGCAATTTTACCAATAGTTGTAGGGAAGTATATTGTTAGCCTTGTGCCCTCTCTGGTTGGTAGCTGTTGTTGATGGGAGGATCGCAGATCATTGGACAGATGTGAATGGGCCACATGAGGTTCAAGATTCAAGATTCTTTATTTGTCACATGCATAGTTATACAGGTACAACACGCAGTGAAATGTATCCTGAACCGCTCCTACTAACAGGAGAAAAGTGGGGGGTGGGGATTTAAACAGAATAATAAGAATTATAATAATAAACTCTGATTTGCAAGAGTGTATATGCAACAAGATAAGAATGTAGTGCAAGTAATGCTTATAGTCCAG
>JAQMYJ010000017.1:13291590-13304950 GCA_030014305.1 Clarias laeviceps
GAACACATCCCTGTGGAGCACCTGTGTTAATGGTGATGCTGCTGGAGACGCACCTGCCCACCCTCACCGCTTGAGATCTATCCGAGAGGAAGTCCAACACCCAGGCACACAAGCGTTTGTTAAGTCCTAGATCTCTCAGCTTTGTGAACAGTTTGTAAGGCACTATTGTGTTGAAAGCTGAGCTGTAATCAATAAACAGCAATCTCACATAGTTACCGTGCTTCTTGTCCACGTGGCTGAGAGTGGTGTGCAGAACATGGTTTAGGTGTAGAGGTTTAATTACTTGTAGTAGTATTTTTTTTAACACATTCTGGATCTAGTACAAAATTTTGACTCCTAGTTATGGCTTTATGGCTAAAGGATTCCTTTTGCCCCATTTGTAGCCTAATGGTTTCAATTTCATTATGGAATAAAAAAAAAACATTGATACTACAGTACATCTTGTTGCTCTCTATGTTTAGGTGGTTGAGCTGCTCCTAGCTACATTTATACTCTATAAATTTAAGGAGTATATAAATAAATAAATAATAATACTACAGGATTATCAATGATGATGTTGATCTAGCAGCAGTAAAGACATAGTAGATTGGGTGAAATGTGTCAGTCTTTGAAAATGAGCCATTTGAAAGACTAATATACTGGATATTATTTAATTTTTATAGTGATAAATGAAATAAAACGATGTAGTGTTTATCTCTGCTAAAAGTCAACACAAGGCACAAATCAGTGTTTACAGACTTTTTGCATTTTAATCAAGCTGTAAGTAAAGTTTCAAGAAGGGTGTCAGTGAAGGTTTTCCACTAGACAGTGAATTTATAGATGAGACCATAGCAAATGAACACACCTTTTCAAAATTACCCTGACTTACCTCCAGGAGTTGAAAGATTACCTAAAATGTCTTTTCCCCTGGCTCCTGTTAGACAGCTAACTATAGCTGCTTGTGCCCCTAAAGGCCTAGCTAACACATGCTGCATCCAACACTTTTAACAAGCTACTGGGTGCTTCAATGTGTGAGCCAAACTTCCTAACACTGTGCAGTCTCATTTCCCACTGATTGTTGTTGTTCTGTCTTGTTATTGATGAGATATGGCTGCTCTTGTGTTTGGGTGATAGAGATAATGGCCAACTGATGAAACCGGCGTACAATAGCAAGAAACACACATATTTCAGATTCAAATAACACACATGTAATTTACTGTACACTATATGTATCGTTATAATATGAATTAAATATAGTATCATCACTGCCTCTTTACTCCATTGCTCTAGTTTCATGTACACAGCGGTAGGCAAATAATCACTTATTAATTTAATCAGTTTTCACATCTTGTCTAATTTTCAAGCCATTCATTAAAAACTTGTTTATTCATTATTTATTTTAATTAATGTATGGTGTGCACATTAGCGAAAAGTAGTTTTAAATTTTGGTACTACTGTATATAGGCGAAAAGTGAGGAGAATAAACCAGGGACTGTGCATTATAGTTGTTAAAACGGTGTCTTACACATGAGACAGAAAGCCAAGGCAAAGCTATCAAGTAGCCAAAACAAAAACATTTCCATGTTCACTTTTTCTAAAAGTGATTTTTTAAACTAAAAAAAACATTTTTCAAAATCAACATTTATATGATTTTCAGCTGTTTTTCAGAATTGATTGTAGTAACATTCGAAAGGTTTTCCCAGGCCACCTCACATATCAGATGACCCAGAAGTCTGGAGGCATAAGAAAAACAAGCAAGTGATGTAAAACTTGATATAACTACACATACATACAGAATATCTGGTTTACATCAGAAAGATTTCTATTCATATTTCTGTTGTTTATTTCGAAGATATCTTGGGTCTATCACAAACTATCACATTTCTTATAAACTAAAACACCTGTGAACCCAGACATTTGGCCCACCCTGTACATTGGACAGGCGATATGAGAGGAAGAAAACAGATAAGAGAGTACATGCAAATGTGAAAAAAGGGCGAATCTAAGCAGTGAATCAGCATGAGAGTTAACATAACACTGGTCACGTGAACTAAATATCACTGGAAGCCTGAGGGAGCGTTCAGTACCCTGAGACTCAGTGCTGTTCTGATAATAAAATGATTAATTACATTCCTTGTTACCATAGACAAGAAAAACATAACATGACTCCTTAGGACAGTATATTCAGCGTCTCCGTTTGTTTCTTGAAACTGCTTCTCTCTTTAACCAAAAGTATCATGCACAGGATGAAAGTTATTGTTTATAATGGCGAGCCTTACAAAGACAGTCATTTAATTTTTTTTCTTGATTCCCTGGGTTAATCCAGTTTCACTCAAACATCATCATATTAAAGTACAGATATGATGGAGCTCAGATTTTTCAGCCAGCTGTTGTGCTTACTTGTATTGATGTTCTAATCTGGTCTAGCTTTCAAGCTCATGCCCAGGTATCTGTGGATCGTCCCACCTCATTCAACCTAAAGAGGCTTAAGTGCTTATGTCATTAAATCAATAAGCTTTACTATAAGAGGAACTTGTATATCATGATAATGCCTCAGTATCATCAATATTGTTGATGATATTGAATTGAATTCTCAATATAAAAAGAATGTCAAAATAACATCATCAGTGTATATTTATTTGTATGGATTTCATTATGTGGTAATAATTTAAGAGACTTTGCTCTCTCTTTTTCATCTAAAAAAGGGGTGCCAACTGGATCCAGAAAGGGCCATGTGGGTGCAGGCTTTCATTCCAACCAAGCAGAAGCCACACCTGATAGTCTGTCGAAAGCCAAGAATGACTAATTAAACATCCGTGGCTTCTGCTTGGTTGGAATGAAAGCTTGCACACACATGGCCCTTTCTGGATCCAGTTTGACACCCCTGATCTAGAGTGTATGTCTGATTCCTGTGTGTCTGAGAGAGAGGGCTATTTGCTTATCTCAAAGTTAATAGCTCTTACAGTATATAATTTTCATGTTCACTTGCTCACAATGACAGTCATAAATGTATTGGCTGTCTCTTGATGTATAATATTTGGACAAAAGTATTTGGCCAAACTTCAATGACGTTGTATCCAAATACATACTCTTCAATATGGAGGTGGTCCCCCTTTGGCAGCTAGAACAGCTTCCACTCTTCTTGGAAGGCTGTCCACAAGATTTTGAAATGTTTCTGTGGGAATTCGTGCCTGTTTATTCTGTAGAGCATTTATGAGGTCAGGACCTCTGTTACAGTTCATCCCAAGGCATAACCTTGACCAAAATGTCTTGGTATGCTGAAGCATTCAGATTGCTCTTTACTGGGGATAAGAGGCCTGATTGAAGCACCTGAATAATTAACAGGTTTGGCCAAATATTTTTGTCCATAGTGTATTTTGGTGAAGGAACCAAACACTTAAGATTAGGGGTCTGAGCGCTGGGTCAGGCAGGGTTTATCGAGGGTTTTGGACATCCACTGGGAAATGCATGTTAAATGATCCATCTCAGCGTGGCATCTCAGTAGGATGGATTATGGAAAGAACACAGGCTGATACTGGCATTGTGACAGTCTGGGTTATGTTCTGAGTTACAGTATTGGATCAGGTGGACTAGCCTTCAGGCACCAGTAAACCATGAGCACCCATCACCCTGTTTACTAGTTGTCCTTATTTGGCTCACCTCTGGTAAATACTAAGTAAATACTTACTAAATCTTAATACCTGTTGTTTTGAAGATATTCTGTGTTTGTCATCTTGCCATCATAATTCACCCAAATGAGGAAGCGTTCCCTGTTCAGACTGGTTCCTCTCAAGGTTTGTTCCTATTGCAATCTCAGGGAGTTTTTTCCTTGCATATCTTCTCACCCATTTCAAACACATTTCCCTATTTTTTTATTTTTTTAAAATTTCATTTTAGCTGCTTTGCGACAATGATCATTGCTAAACGCTATGCAAATAACATTTTTATTGAATTTAATAATTTGGCCCTTGTCAGAGACAAGGCACTAGCCAGTTTGGCAGTTGTCCAGTAGTAATTCAACTTACTAAAGTAACAACAGTAGTAGTTAACACAGACTATGCACAAGTGCTTTATTTCCTGTATTGTATCACCATGTAGTTAAAAAAAAAAAGTCATTTAAAATATTACAGCACAAAGCTGATTTAGGCTGATATGTCTAAAATACTATTTGGATGGTATAATCATATTAATAAAATCTTGCTAGATGACAACTGTAGATGAATTGTCTTCCTGCTATATGTACAGTATACTGTACATAACCCTCATGTAAAAGGAAAGTGATTGTTTTGTCCTTCATAATAAAAGTTGTTTTAAAGCTTTTTAGCCATGCAAGTTGCACTTAATCACTGACAAATTAAATACTCCAAACATGCATGTAGGGTTTACCAGTGCTAGGAACACAAACCACTAAAAGCCATCCTTTAGTTTGAACAGAATCCAACCTAAAGTTTCCATATTGAAGAAAAAAATGAACAGTCTTCCTCCACACGAGATATAATATGATCTTTATAATGATGACAGGATATATATTACCTGCGGGCTATTTCTACAGATCTTTTTATAGCAGGTAAAAATTGGTGTAGTCTTTCCAGACATTTCTGCAACATGCAGTCTGTGAAAAGCTCAGAGATCCTCCTCTAAAAATTCCATTAGCCCACATACTAATGTAAAACTATTCCAGTAATAAAAAAATAACTTGAGAAAGCATTTGAGCATGCATTTCTTTATGTAAAAAAATAAATCTTATGTTTTAATAGTGCACGCACATATAACAAACAATAGAATGAACCAGGAACTAAGCGTGACATTAAAATTGAGGAAATGCACTGCAACATGGTCTTACAAAATGAAGGTAGATAGTCTAAAGTCTGTTTTTTATACAATCAGACAGAAGTAAAAATAAGGAAGAGATGGCAACTGTTTGAAGATTACATTTATGAGAAAAATGTCATTTGCTATACAAGGGGATTTTCCTTATTTACTGTATGTATTTTGCCATATACTGTATGGTTCCATTGTGGTTAGCACTGCAGCCTCACAGAGATGATGGTTTGATTCCCACTTGGGTCTGTTGGTGTGGAGTTTGTATGTTCTTCCTGTGCTTGGTGGGTTTTCTCCGGGTACTCTGGTTTCCTCCCACAGTCCAAAGATATGCAAATCAGACTAATTGGCATTCGCAAATTGCCTGTTTCCCAAAGTCTTCTGGAATAGGCTGCAGGTTTGCTGAGACCCTGTGCAGGATAAAGTGGTACTGTATAGAAAATGAATGAATGAACAAATGAATGAAAAAATATTTTGCTATTCATGCAGATTGTGCAAACCACTACAAGAAATATGAACTAGTGCCATACATTTTGTATGACAGCACAGTGCTCTGACGGAATTGGCCATAATTCAAAAGGTGGGATTACATCAATGTGCCCACCTGTAAATGTTAACATTTCTATGTTATTAACTAATTCACAGACATGTGCTCCATATAATCTAAGCCAAATAATCAACCAAACAACAGTGTTATTTTGTAAAAAAACAAAAAAAAAGTAAAGAGATGTTTATTTAACTTGTATAGAAGGAGACACCAGTGTCAGCTCATTGTAACTGTTATATGGTCTTCCACCATAGGAAAGTATTATTTAGTATTAGTATTGTGTCAGTTTAGAGGAGTCGTACTGTAGGAAATGAATCGACAGGGTAATAACAGCGATGTCACTTTATGTAGAGATTGAATCCCGGTCATGGATTATTATTGGTAGTAACGTATTATCTTGTTAAGTATAAAATTGTTATATCTTGTCAGCCAGGGTTCATTCAAAGAGCTTCCCACGAGGACAAATGCACAGGAGAAGATACATATACAGTATATACTGTATGAGAAAAACAGGGATAGAGATTTGAGGATATATTCACAAGAAATAAACTCACAGATTACAGCATTGTTTCGCCTTTTCATTTCAGTACTGTATATTTTGGTGACTACTGTATAATAAAATTTAAATATGTAATAAATAAATAAAAATTACATGCATTGAAAAAAGGAGCCTAATAGAATCAGTTGATCCACATAGATTGACAATTTATTCCAACTTTGTACCTGTGTGTTTTGGAAGGCGGGTATTGAACCCACAGGAGAAAAAAAAGCCATGATGACTGGGAGAACACGTAAAACCCAGCAGAGAGAAATCCAAGCTCAGTAACAATCTAACGCTTGCTGTGTAAATCCCCTGGCATCCTGGTTATTTCTGTGGTTATACTATTGTTACTGAGGAGGTGAAATACTCATTTACCACAATAACACTAATAACAGAGTACCTAAAAAGCATGCTATGTGTGTGTGTTCTGGGCATTGAAAGGCTTGAAGGGATTTTAAATACTGGTGTCTCAAAGGGTGCAAAAGCTGCAGATTATTTGGGTTAGGTCAAGAAATCCTGTGCCTCTCTGATAACAGTAATCAGCTTCTCATCTCTCTCTGACAGACTGAATCATTGCATGGGGTGTGCCAGTTCTTGTGTGCTCTGTACAGAAGACTGAAGTCTCTGCCTTGAATTTATAGCTCTCTGAAGACACAATGGGTACATGAAATGCCCTTGTGTGAATAAATAAATATTGTATGTTTTGTGTTAAGCTTACAGCACTTCTTTGAAAATTGTGCAAGCCTTTTAGCACTCGTGAGGTTATCAGTGCAAACACACTGTTGTTCACTTAACCTGTCCATGGGACCAACCAGCCATAACATTATAATGCAAAAGATTATGGCCAGTATTTTGCAGGATCCCTTTGTGCTATGTTGTCTGGCACCAGGAGATTGGCAGCAGTTCCTTTGGGTGCGGTTGGTTGTTGGTTTGGACCTCTGTGGATCAGACTTGTTTGTCCGGTGCATCCCATGGATGTTTGATTGGACTTGACGAGTTTGGTGGCCGTGTCGGCAGCCGTGGGCTCTTTGCCTGCTGGGCCACATGTGCAGCAGTCTCTGGTGTACTGGTTGTTCTGGTGCCTTTCTATTTTGGCCAGCATTGAGTTCTTCTGACCAGGTGTGCTGCATTGGCTTTTTCCGTGAGATTGGATCAGAAAGGATAGCCTTTGCTTTCCACAGGCATAAATGAGCCTTGAATGCCCATGTTACTGTCAGCAGTTTACTGGTATATAATTGATACTCAGTATTAATATTATGGCTGATTATGGTACATACTGTATACTGTATATGTGTATGTAAATTATAAGTGTTTTATATAGTGTAATTGACAGGGTTAACTATGCAATATTCTTTAAAACCACAAAGATTATGGAATTGGGGGAAAAACTTTGTCTTCGAATTTGAGTGCACTATATTCTACACTTTTTCTTTGTTTCTTTTCCAATTCAATATGAACCCTAATGGTGAGCCCCTCGACCTCAAGCCAGCTTTTTTATATTGTAGCAAATAAAAATTCAAAGATTTATGGAAGCACATAATAAAATAAATATTTAATTTTATCTAAAATTGCTAAAAAAAATTAAAAAAAAGGCAAATTTACAGTTAAAAAAAAAAGAGTGATTCAGCCTTAACAATCTTTGGCCTTGTGCAACTGAAACATGGCCCCAACAAGAGAGCTTTTATTTAATACAATAGAATGAATCCTCCTTCAAGAAGGAAATCCAACACAGAGCATGACAAAAACTCAAATCAATATGCACGCCACAAAGAAAATGCACATCAAAAAAGTAACAGAAAACAAATTGAAGGAAACATCAATGTTTGTGGCAGAACTGTAAAAAAAATCAGCTGAATAAAATGTGATTTGTATTCAGAAAATCCACTGAAAGCCAGCACTAACAACTAAACAAACAAAAACAAGGTTACAGGAGGCTAAAGAGGAGCAAACAGAGTGAGGATGATAGGACGAAAATGATATAGATTGATGAATCACAGATCAGTAGCAGGGGCCGTAGCGTGCATGAAAGAAATCATGTATGTTTTCTTAATTAACCCTTAGCAACCAAAGCATTTTAGCCATTTGTGCATTAATATGTTTTAATAGATACATCCAGGTTTCAGGATTGTGAAATATAGATTGGTAAGCACAGCCTACTCAATATGATGAAATACATTTTATAACCAACTATTTAAACATGCCAGAGCAAAAGAAGACAAAGAAATCACTTGGATACATAAAATATATTGCCAAAAGTATTCAAACACCCATCCAAATCAACAAACTCAGGTGTTCCAATCACTTCCAGAGTTACAGGTGTATAAAATCAAGCACCTAGGAATGCAAACCGCTTCTACAAACGTTTGTGAAAGAATGGGTCGCTCTCAGGAGCTCAGTGAATTCCAGCATGGTACCGTGACAGGAAGCCCTCTGTGCAATAAGTCCGGAAATTTTCTCTTTACTAAATATTCCAGTCAACTGTTAGTGGTATTATAACAAAGTTGATATTCCCATAAACAGACTCCTAAAACTTGTGGAAACCCTTCTCAGACGATTTGAAGCTGTTATAGCTGCAAAGGATTATCTTTTGGCAATATAGTGTATGATCACCTTTTTTAATGTCCGTTTCTAGTTGTGTCTGTGACAAAAAATTATTAATAACAATGTGTGCATTTTGTGAGTTCAACAATTTTGCAATGTAATTCCCATATTCCGGTTCCGGCTAAAATGTATGCATTGTGAAAGTCATTGTAAAACTTTGGTTCTAGGGACTTTGACACACAATCAAACAGATGGTCTGATGTTTGACGCCTCCCCCTGTCAAAACACACTGTCAGGACTGTTTTTTAAATCTGTCATTGATGTTTTTCCTGGCATAGAGCCATGCCACTTATGTTTTTAGGGTAAAAAAAGGGAAATGTTTTATCCGGATTTCCTTTTATGTATTTGAATTTGTTTACAACACATTACTTGTTCATTCTGAATAATACTTGGTGAAAGTATTATACTTGAATATTTGGTTATATTCTTAAAATAGAATAGCTTGTAGTAACAGCTTTATCTCTGCTTAAAAAAAACTGTCTAGAACACAATAGTAAAACCTGAAAGAATAGTGCTGAACCGTTATCTTCATAGAAGACATGTGGTTAGAAATGAATCATGAATGGAGATCACTTAGATGCTTGGTGAAGTTGAATTTTTATAAGATCAGGAAAAATCAGAGCTATGTTTAATAGTGAAAGTAAGAGCATTTTCATACGCACAATGTGATAATGCACAAGATTGGAACTAAACTGCAGTGTGTCCATAAGAAAACCACTTCTTAGTGAGACTAATTGAAAAAAAAAAAAAACATAAGGATTGGACTTTAGAGCAAAGGGAAAAGATCATGTGGTCTAATGAATCCAGATTTACCCTAGTACAGAGTGATGGGTGTGTCAAGAACATCAGATGGACTATGTTAGGTGAACATGAATTTCAGATTCACCAAAATTTTTCTGGACATTTCATTGTGTACAAAGTGACTTATGATACTCTTCCACCTCTGGAATGGATTTGTCATATCAAGGTCTGAATAGTCAGAGGAACCGCACCAGTATTTAAATAACTGGAAGAAATATAATACAGAAAAAATCTACACAAAATAACATTCAAGGATTTCTGGTAATGGTCCAGCACTCCAGAGTTCCTGTTTGTGGTTTCAAATCCTATCATTCCAGTGAAATACATTTGTGGGCTTCTGCCCTTTTGGGTCATTACACCGCTAAAAATAGCATGAGACCAAACTTTGAAGGAGAAGAATAAAAGAAGGCATTCACCAGAATGTTGGTGAAAATGACTAAGTATCACTTTGCTTTGGTTTAATACCAATTACTTTTGGGTTTTACACAGGCAGCCTCTTGAAGGAAGATGCGGCAATTACTGGTTTAAACATAAGCCAGAAATTGCTTCCACATTGAAACGAGTTCTGTGGCTTAAAGACATAACCCTGTGCTTATTATTATTTGTTGTAGGACAGGTTTACAGGTTATGCATGCTGGACATTTGATGAATAAAGTGTTCATTATTCTGATTCGGAGCTAACTCTTCGGATGCACATGCATGGAGGCTTAGGCATTTTTTTTTCTGTTCAGCTTTTGATTAAATAATGCCAGCTGTGGTTTGTGGCTAGCCTGCAGCCAAGAGCTAAGTTTAGTCTGAGGCTCACCACTGCACTATACCCAGTACCATCCAAGGTTAATGCGAATGTATAGTATATATTATTGTAGCACTATAAAGGACAGGACTGATACAGTACAATGGTGTTATTTTTGAATGTTGAAAATGTGGTCTAGTGATAATAGTTATTGGAAATTGAGCATGTACAGTATATCATGGTACAGTTACACGTACTGTATTTTTTTATTTTAAATTTTATGTTCATTTGGAACCCAGTGCTAATCACAATGCCAACTGGAATCTGAGATCTGGGCCACATTGGCTGACCATAAGCTCAACCACTGTATGAAATACCACTGGAGTCGCCACACACTTGCATCGACTGTCATCTGTTCATTCAACTAAATAACCCCCTCCTCCCCTCCCCCCCCCACACACACCCCCCAAAAACCTCAAAACAAAATGTAAATGAGAATTAGTAAGCTACTTAGTATCTACTGTACATTATGCTATATGATAGTAGATCAGTGGGCCTTATTTACTCAGTGATCGTTGGCCAAATTTACAGTAATGGCATTTCATACTCTACTTTAGTCTTACTTTAACCAATATCATATCATAATTATAGAGTTGAGAGTTAACCAGGCCATGGCAGGACATTGGCTGTTGTGAATATGGTTTTGGAGAAACAATACCATTAGCCTACAAGAAATTTTCAGTTGTTAGAACATGAGGTTAATTTTACAGTGCTCATTACAGACATTACTCTGATGAAATGAAGACGGAACAACCCTGATTACAATGTGATGGAATAATGTTAAATACACCATACCATGTTCCCTCCAATCTTCCAGCACTGCTTGACTGGTCCCACAGTTGAACAGAGTTTGAGGAAGGCGTGCATCATTTCTGTTCTAGCACGTACGTACTGTAGATGGTGGAATGAACTTCCTCTAGATGTCTGTACAGGGAGATTAACAGGCATAAATGCTCCAAATAAAAGGTTCACATTTGGCTGTTTTGAGATTGAATAATTGATTTAATAAATGACACAACGTTGCAACTACAATGTTATCTTAACATCATTTTATCAAAGTCATTATAACTTTCAAAACCAATTCTGGTGAATATCCTCACCACAGCGTTACAATTATATTACAATAATCATGTAGTGTTAGGGTCGATGCTGGGTTTATCCTTAAATAATTACAGACAACACAATATTCAGTAACATTACACTGCAGTAGACTGTGCAATTGAAGTGCAGTGCAAACGAATCCATTTTGTAGTCATTTTGGTGCAATTAATTAATGAATAATTTTTAAGAGAGATAACACAGCAGGAACTTTGGCGTGGTAAAAAAACATTGGGACGTTTTTTTAAGGTTGTTTGATACAACTATTGAGTACAACTTCAAAACAATATTTAATAAGAGCGTTTTTAAAATCTTATCACATTTCTTGAAAATACATCCAAGAAATGTTCCCGCTGATAACAGTAATTTGCCTTCCTTTCTTTATCTTGGGCATAACATAAACTCCAGACTTGACAGTTACAGTAGATCACTGAGTGCTAACCACTAGTCCACCAGGCAACCTGAGGCTCACTCACTCACTCACTCACTCACCATCTAAACATTTTTATCCTGTATACAGGGTCATGGGGGGCCTGGAGCCTATGCCAGGAGTGCATCCTGGACGGGGTGCCAATCCATCGCAGGACACACACACACACACAGACACACACAGACACACACACACACACACTATGAGCAATTTGGTAACGCCAATTAGCCTAATCTGCATATCTTTGAACTGTAGGAGGCACACAGAAGCGGCAATCGAACCTGGCTGGGGATTGAACCAACATTATACTGATTTATGCACAGAGTTTAATAGTTAAGGGTTAAGGGTTCTTGCTCAAAAGGATAAAAAGTATCTCCCTGGCAATTCAGAGATTTAGGTTCCTAGTCACCAGTGCAGAACCCTATTCATTGCCACAGCTAATCTCTCAACACGCAGTTTTTTTCTTTTTTTGTCTTTTCTTTTTATTGCCGTGGTTACAGCCTGCTAGAATACACACTGCAGCCAAGGTGCCACAACAAATCAAGATCATTCATCAGGTGTTTCCATCTTGTAATTCCAGTCTGTTGCTTAAATAATCAGTGTACTCAAATACAAAAGCCTTCATTCTATTAATGTATAATCAGTGACATACAGTAAATTGCAGTATATTTGCACTGCATAGCAATATACAGTAGAACTGCAAATAAAGTTGGCAGGATTTTATTTCTCCTCAGTCATTCAGTCTTTGTAAAGATAAAAAGAAACCACAGCAGAAACACTTGCGCATTCTGGATAGCTTAAACATATTATTATTATATATATTTTTTCGTTCAATAAAAGATCTCGTGTCTCACTTTGCAGAAGTGCATTCAATTACCCTGGCCAGTTGCCAAACCCATGACCCAGAGTGAAATGCGGTTTGACTGATGGCAAGTAATTGTAGCATGTAACTTACGTACAGAAGCCACAGTACATTTTGGTTCTGCTGCTCTGTCTGTGTAAATATTTTTCTTGTCATTTAATACACCATGCTTATATAAAAATAAATAAATAAATAAACTACAACATGTACAAAAAAAATACATGGGCTTGAACTGTCACTTTCCTTGTGTCCAGCGACTCTTGAACCAGAGACAACATCAGAGCCATTTGGCCCACTAAGCAACAGTCCAATCCTTTTTGTCTTTAGCCCAGGTACCTGCTAAAGACAAAAAGGATTGGACTGTTGCTTAGTGGGCCAAAGTCCTCTTTTCAGATGAAAGTAAATTTTTGCATTTCATTTGGAGATCAAGGTCCCAGCGTCTGGAGGAAGAGAGGAGAGTCACAGAATCCAAGTTGTTTAAGGTCCAGTGTAAAGTTTGCAGTAAATGGTGGTTGAGTCCTGTCATCCACTGGTGTTGGTCCACTGTGTTTTATCAGGTCCAAGGTCAGTGCAGCCATTTTTAGAGCACTTCATGCTTTCTTCTGCTGATTAGGTTTTTTGGAGATGCTGATTTAATTTTCCATCCGGACTTGTCACCTGCCCACACTGCCAATACCTGGTTTAAGGACTATGGTATCCATGTACTTGAATGACCAGCAAACTTGCCCAATACAGGGAGTGCAGAATTATTAGGCAAGTTGTATTTTTGAGGAATAATTTTATTATTGAACAACAACCGTGTTCTCAATAAACCCAAAAAACTCATTAATATCAAAGCTGAATATTTTTGGAAGTAGTTTTTAGTTTGTTTTTAGTTTTAGCTATTT
>JAQMYJ010000017.1:13317089-13328012 GCA_030014305.1 Clarias laeviceps
CCCCCCCCCCCCCCCCCCCCCCCCCCGCCACGTAGGGCAGGAAGCAGGGGACACCCTAGGTCGGGTGTCAAGCCATCGCAGGGCACACAAACATACACACACGCTGGATCCACACACTATGGGCTATTGGGGAACGCCAATTAGCCTAATCTGCATGTCTATGGACTGTGGGAGGAAACCCACCAAGCACAGGGAGAACATGCAAACTCCATGCATGGAATAGAACCCACAACCTGGAGGTGCAAGGTGACAGTGCTAATCACTACGTCACCTGCCGCCTTGGGGGAATATTGTTGCCAGAAATTCAGAAATGTTTTGTTCTGAATCAACATACAAAAACTCAAATAAATCCATAAAACCCCCAAAACCTTTGCACAGTACTGTAGTAGCTATATTTCATCCAGTCATAAACCCCTGATTTTACTGCTCTTATGACTAACTAAGTGAGCTACTAAGTGGGCTTTCTGTGGGAGAGATCCCATCCTCCAGAAGCTCATCTTCACTCAGACTGATGTGAAGGCAGGTTCTGTTAAGGGGTGAGGAAAACGGAAGTGTGTGCTCATAGCTGTTGGGGGTGGCCGGTCGGGGCGGGGTTCCAGCCAGGGGGTGGTCCTCTGGTAGACTGCTACAGGTGCTGGACGTGGACAGGAGAGCGGAGTTTCGGTCTTCGAACGGATCGTCTGCGGATGGCTTGTTGTCAGAGCGCATGCCGGAGTCTTCGCTCGGCGAACAGGACGCACTGAGGTCATTGCTGAACTCTCCAGGAGAAACAAAACAGGGTGTGATGTCAGGGAAGGACGAGCTGAAGGCCAGACTCGATGAGGTTTCTGATCCCGTCCTGTTCGGTCGCTTTCGGCTGACAGGAGGAGGAGGCGGGTCCAGTTTCGGGATTATTTCTTTAACCCTGCGTGCAAAACAGCGGCAGAATTAGTTTTAATTTGAGCTTAGAGACAGAAAGAAAAACCTGAACTCGGGGGAATGATTATAAAAAATTTTTTAAGAATAAACATATATATAATTAATTGTATTTCAAGATGATCTGTATTCTGTATGTGGGATATAAGGGTAAAAAATGGCATAAGATACTTCCAGTTCTCAGCTCTATTGTAAGTGTGTGTTCATGCACTTATCTCTTTCCCACACTTCCCTGCAGTGTAACAGCAAGAGGGACGGAAGAGACGGGAAAATAAAGAGAGTGGAGCAAAGGTTGGCTGTAGTTACTCAGAATGAGAGAATCACCACACACACACACACACACAGACACACACACACAGACTTTCAAACGAGATTCATGCAGATACACAATGCACTAATACAAACATACCCTGAAGTAACTGTAGTGATACTGACAGTCATTTATTTTATTATGGTTCATCTGCTGGTGGAAGTTAATCCCCCCCCCCGTCTCTCCCTCTCTCTCCCATTAGCATAAGCCTCGAGTCAGCAAGCCTGGCGAGTGTCAAACAGCAACCGCCCTTTTAAAAGGATCTTTCCATCTCTCCCTCTCTCTCTCTCTACATTCCATTCTATAGTTAGTGAATTACAAATTGCAATAAATAAATCATACATCGAGTCACTCTCACCAATCAGCTATTAAAAACATCTATAAAATTTTTTTGTCCAGGCCAAAGATTTCAAGCAGCCTTTCTAATATATACAGAGACGTGTGTGGAGAGATGCATTATACACATCACAGACCAATCTAACTGCTTCCCAAGGGGAGGGCAGACAGACAGGGAGAGATAGAGAGAGAAAAAAAAAAAGAAGCAGACATGTTGAGGGAGGAGGGGAGGAGAAAGGCAATAAAGATGGAAAGGGAGAAAGTCGGTCCTGGATGTTCAGGAATATGACTGATGGTGTGTCTCTCTGTCTGGCCCGGTATCACAGGGTTTCACATTCTTTCACTGCCTGGCAATGCTTTACAACAGCAGGAGAAAAGAAGCACACACTCCTTAGTGCATCAATCCTACACACTGTGGCTTTGATAAGGAATGTAACACATCACCTAGACACAGACACACACACAAAGCAAGTCAACTTCAAATAAGCCGTAATGTCAAATCAGATTGCAGACTTTTGATTGTCTGAGCTTTCTTTCTCTTTTTCCATCAAAGACACACATACTTGCACAGCTTGCATGTTAATGGGACTAAAATGGCAACATGCTTAATTATAACCCGCAAACCCATGTTGAGAAGCAGTTTATGGAAAAGGAGACAGAATGTAAGATTCTCTAAATGTCCCGTGATTATATATATATATATATATATATATATATATATATATATATATATGGATAAAAAAAGAACATTTCTTAAAGAAGATAGAGAAAAAGCAGGATGAGGGGGAAATAATGTTGAAACGAATAAAGTGTGGGTGTTTAGGGTTTAGCACAATGGTACAGTTTAGTGCTCCAAATGCCTGTACCTACAGTATATTAAACTAGACGTGGGCAGGGCCTAAACCAAACATATTTACCTTTCGTTCTACATCACCAGAAAATAAGTACGTACAGTGGAACCTTGGATTACGAGCATAATTCGTTCCGGAAGCGGCTCGTATTGCAAAACACTCGTAAACCAAATTGAATTTCAACCTCAAAAATCAACCTGCACTTTTCCTTTAAAAAAAAAGTAAAAATAAATCCCGACAGATAAGTGTTTTTGTTTGTGCGCGCAGGTGCTGTGTGTGTGTGTGGCATGGTGTCCAATGACACGTGCACACACAGACACATACAGTAGAGCAGACTGAGTCTTGAGCAGAGAGAGAAAATGGATCTTTAACCTCTCTAATGAGACTGTACACACACACATACAGACACAAAATAAAATATGTTTTACATGCACGTGGGGTCACAGTGTTATAGTAAACAGTACACACGTGCACGGATGTTGATTATACCAGTAAGAGACGCGAACTAAGACCCAGCAGGGGAGATGATTACCCACAGTTCCTCAGCGCAAGAGAGAGAAAACCCGTTGGCTCAGTGGTATTCACGTGATGCTCGCCGTGAAAACAAGAAGTGCATGCATGATATATGATACTCGGTACTTGTAAACCAAGACTTGTTCGTTTTCCAAGTCAAAATGTATTAAAAATGTTTGCTCGTCTTGCGGAACACTCGCAAACCGCGTTACTCGCAATCCGAGTGTTGCTTTGAGTCAAAATTATATTTTATCATATTTCATTTTACCTGTTTGATTTCCAGGAAGATCAATGAATAATGATGATTATTAAGAAAAAAACA
The DNA here is from genome assembly GCA_030014305.1 of Clarias laeviceps. Lineage (NCBI taxonomy): Eukaryota > Metazoa > Chordata > Actinopteri > Siluriformes > Clariidae > Clarias > Clarias laeviceps. Next base: position 13,320,337 of record JAQMYJ010000017.1, read on the forward strand.
TGCACATTTTAAGTTATTTAAATACTTATGGGTGGTCGATGCAGCGGAAATAAGTTGTTGTGCACAGCGATGTGACAGCAGGACATTTTTTTTTTACAAAGCTTCAAAATTAAACACTCTAGGTAGAAGAAAGAAGGAGAAATTGGTTTTAAAGGTATAATAACCTTTTTTTCAGGGGTAATTCGTAAAATGGTAATGGTAATGGCTTTCACTAGTTTAAATGTTTTTAGAATCAAAGAATCTGGCCTATTTATGTCAGTGTAAGCAACTAACATCAGTAAACCCAAGAGACCAAGCAGGGGTGCAGGCTGTGCACCAGGCCCTCTAATTTGACATCAGTGCCTGATTTTGCTAATGGGCAGAAATCCATGAAGCCTCAACACAAAATTATCTTGCTGGAAGACTGGATGCAACAGCAAATGAGGGACCAACGGGTTAATGTTCATGGTTTGAAGAAGTCACGTATGGGTGTGATGTTCAGGTGTCTACATACAAGGGCGTACAAGGGGTGAAACTACAACTCCATGAGCAAAGGCGATCCCGGCCGAGGTGGCTTGGAGACCATGGCATTGGAGAACATTCAGTAAGGGGAACATCTAATCCTTAAAAATCATCCTTAAAAGTCATTTCCACATGTTTGGGATATAAAAGGAATTCCTGGGAGGCCAGCTTTTTGACGCGAAGCAAGCAGTTCTAAAACGTTTTACTTAGCACTTGTGAAATGCTGGGATAAGTGCCTTAGTGTAGCAGGGGATTATATAGAAAAATAAAGGGAGTTTTTACTCGGATGTTCTGTTATTCTGCGCAATCAAAAGTCCCAGTTTGATTAGAACACCCTTGTAACAATGAAACCATCAATATCAACAGATAATTAGAACGTTTTAGACAAACTATGGTTAAACAGATGGGAGGAAGAACTGTGGTGTACTCAGACAAATCTGGGTACTGGGTACCGAAATCTGGTGCCAATATGGGACCGATATATCTATATAAGCGGTACGTACTAGAACCGAATCAAAACACAGATTTCAGTGTCTCACTCCAATGCCACTCAAATGCCTTTTTTTCAATTTCCTAACTGAGAAAATGCATGCGAACACACGTTAGAAAGCACTAATAGTACAAATCCAACTAATCTTTGTAGTAACGCGAGTGTCCATGTTTTCACATTCTGACTTAATCGACCATCCGATGAGCGAGTGCATGCAGCTATTACACTTGCTCTGAAGGCAGCAGGTAGCATTAGCTAGGTGACACAGTTAAAATGCCTAAAGCTAAACGTTCTGTGCGTGTGGCTGTATTTCACAAAAAAAAGATTCAGATGCTGTGACAAATGTCTTTTCAACAATTACGTGTAAAGGAGGAAAACATGTCAAACCTAATGAAACATTTAAGGACACATGGGATGAACTCAAAAGCAGAGGGACGCGCAGTGTTTAACAGCTTGTGGACATCAGCTGACAGTGTTCAAGACAAGACCCTGTAGCCTGGTGGTGGGGAAGCGGAGCAGGCTCCCCATGCTGTCTGCACTTTCAAACACATTCTAAAAGTTATAAAAGTAAAAATCAATTTGGCACTGGTATCATAAAAAAAACAAACTGATACCCAATCCTACTTAAGAGTAGAAGCTAATCTGACAAAGGGAAAGCATATACTGTACAAAGTAGTCCTGTGTGTAAAAAATCAGAAAACTACCACAAGGAAGACTGTATAGAAGCCAAAAAGGCAGCAGGAGTAGTAGCGTTAGTGTTACAGAAAGACAGGAAAATTCTATTAAAAAGTGTATAAATAAGAAATCTTAAGCATAGACTCAAGAAGGAGATGATATTGATGTGACGTCAAGTAATAGAAATACTATTTAAGCCAGTAGAACACATATATTCTAGGATATGACCTTGTGAAGAAGTACAGAAATCAACAAGTGTAAAATTAAACCATTCAAGAAAATCTCGAAATTCATTAACTGCAGAGCAAACGGAGATAATGTGCATGTTAAGGTCACCAGGCAGGATTATAGCAGGGTATAATGAACAGGCTAGGGTAAACAACTCAGAGTTCAGACAACACGGGGACATTTTTTGGCGTCGATAAATCAATGCTATTAGTCGAGCACCAGATGGACCGGTGATTTTTATGGGCATGTATTCAAAAGACATTACGCTGCGGAAAGCAAAGGTCTTAATGCTCATGTTGTTATGGTAGACTGCAGCTAGTTAAACTTCTTTCCTGTTCTCTTAGTTAAGCAACATGATGATACCTAGGCAGGAACAGTGCCCTTGTAATGCCTGTAAGAGTCAACTGCGTGTGAATTCAGCACTGACAGTTCCGTGCTTGAGATAAGCGGCAGCTTATCTTAGAGTTCTGCAGGTTCTCCAGCTACGTTATAAAAAACATGTATAATATATTTGACCAAATGGTAAAGGATTGCATTGCAAATAGGGCGGAAATATTGTTCAGTTTTAGAGCTTATTACGGTTTGTGTTTAGGCCAGGCTACTGGAGCAAATCACTGATAGACAAAAAATATTACTGCACATTTAATACTTGTTTAAAATACAGTATTTGTCCCTTATGGGTAATGAATCCGTATTTGATTACAGCTCTTTTCTTATTCACGTGTTTGAAACCGAGCTGTGATTCTGGCGATAACGATGACCCAGACAAGGTGCTTTTAATTTTTCATTCTGTGCTCGTTTTCAGTCCTTGTGTTCTAGTTCTTTCCTCTGGGGATGCAAGCGTGAGGAGAAAGTGACCATAAACAGTTGAGCAAATGGTGCTAAATAATGCTCACAGAAGTTTAAATGGATTTAAAGACATGCCAAATGATGACACAAAAGCATTGTAGTCACAACAGATATAATTCCAGTCAGTATATTATACTTCACTATCATATCTGAACAGTCTTTAAACTGGCAGAACACATTAGGTCATGGGTTTGAGATACAGATTATATGGTTTGTTGTCCAGGGCTAGCCAAGCAGCCAATTTCCTATAATAAGCGTCTGTGATTGATGATGGTACATTTAAACTGTTACTGAAAAAAAAAATCTATAATTTTACCCTGATACAAAGAGAGTTAGTAGCAGTGCTGCTAGGCTTTTAGTTTAGACTTCTTTTTTTGGTTAACTCTCGGTTAAAAAAAAAAAGGTTGGGGCTATTTAATAACTACATTTTATGTCTTCAGTTATTACTTCCTAATAGAGTCAATATGCAGCAGATATGCCCGCATACTAATGCTAGACGCTATGTAATGCACTAGATGCCAGATAAAATGTCATTCAGAAACAGGACCCAATGGACTATCGAGTCTAGAACAACTTTCAGTTATACAGTACATTTAGAAACATTAAGCGTAATTGAAAATGGCACAAATGGCATGTATTATTATTAAAAGTCACAGGTCACTGGACGGCACACTTGAGGTGGAGGATTATATACAGTATACTGCTCAAAAATGCGAAGAGAACACTTGATTTGAACACAGCTCATTATACTGTATACGAGGGCGCGTTCAAGTCAAAACGGAACAAAGTGTTTCCTTAATTTTTTGAGTGGTATATTTTACTTATGAACTTAGAATTTCACATAAACACTGTGATTTATCCCATGTGAGTACACACTACAAGAGACAAAACTGCAACAGAGATAAAGAAAAGATAAATCTACTAGCTAGCTACAGTTAAAACTATACTGTTTTGCTTATCCAGAACTCTTGGCTAAAAAACCTCTAGCTATTGAAAGGATGTATGATAAGCTAGTTAGCTTGTAAAGAGACTAAAGAAATAAAGACTTAAGGAGACAAACATGTAGAGTCATTCTGGTAGAGTGGATGACAGTATTTACTTGGGTAAGGAATCACCAGGGGCTAAACAATACAATATTATCACGATACCTAGGTGCTGTTTCAATATGTATTACAATTCTGTTAGTATCATGATTTTATACATGTCCTGATATAATATTACAGTTATCTGTATAATATTAGCTGTATAATAATAATACAGCAAACATAATTTGTTCCGGAAACATGCTTGTAATCCAAAGCACTCGTTTATCAAAGTGAATTTCTATAAAAGAAATGATGAAACTCATTCCACAACCCAAAAATATTCATATGAAAATAATTAATACAAAATATAAAGTAAAAATAAAACAAATTAAACTGCATTTTATTTTGAAAAGAATTGTAGCTGGTGTGAAAAAGGCCAGAGAGAGAGAGGGAGGAGGAAAAGGGGCTTTGTGTTAGATGACTTTCACACAGACAAACACTAACAAAATCACTGCTCTCTGACAGAAAGTCTCTGTCGGCTCACTGGAATCTTTTTCTTTTTCTGTGACTGTAACAATCTCTCTATTCACAATTGCTTCTGCGTACTTTTGAGGATTTCGCAGAAATGTGGCATTGCATTGTCATTAAACAGATTGATCCCGCGCCCTGCTACAGTCCTTTTAACCTTTTTCTTCACATGGGCCGTTGTGTACAGTACAGTTAATACAGAAAAGTCACTACACTTGGACACATGGGGACACAATAGTATAATAAACAGTGCACGCGCACATGGATGTTGACTTTTTGAGTGACACATGCGCACTGAGACCGAGCATTGGGGACGATTACCCACAATCCGGCAGCCGAGAGAGAAAACCAGTGGCTCAGTTGTGATCATGTGACGCTCGGCAAACCAAACGTATATACGTACTACTCGTATGTCAAGACCTCATTCGTTCATCGAGTTAAAATTAATTCAAAATTTTTCTCCTCTTGCAAAACTCTCGCAGACCAAGTTATTCCCAATCCAAGGTTTTACAGTATTTGTATCAAGATATTTACAATTCTAGAATAGTAATAATTTATACATTTTCAAGATTCAAGATTCAAAGAATTTTATTGATCCCAGAGGTAAATTGCTTATTCTTGGTTACAGTTGCTCACAGTTGTTATCGAGTAAAAAGAAAAAGTAATAAAAACTACCAAAAAAATTTTTTTTGAATAAAATATAAAACAGTCCTAAAACCAGTAAGTACCATAAATATGACCCAAGAGCATTTGTGAATATTGTAAATATTTCTAAACAAACTTACCAAATAATTTGTTCCTATATCACCGGGTGCTGCCAATGTGTGAATAGCTTGGAGCACTCCATCTGTAGGAGTATTAATGGTGACATTTTACCACCTCAGATGCGAATACATTCTACATTTCCATCTGTTCTTAACGATTAATGGTTCGAGTCTGGTGACCTGCTTTGGTCGCATACCAGCTCTTTGCCATCCAGCCAGTTCTCTCTGATCATATATCAGCTACCAGCCTGGAAGGGTAAACGTTGTGTGTATGTGCATATGTGTGTGTGTGTGTGTGTGTGTGTGTGTGTATGAAAGAGAGAGAGAAAGAGATCTTTAACCATAAAATATTAAGTAAACACAGAGAAGACGACTTAGAAGCTCTCAATCGCCTTCTCTCCTTCTCTTTCAACCAAACATATATACGCTTTTATTTTAAACCCAAGCACAAGCATGCACGCTCACACAGCACGAGACTGAAGCATACTGAAGTGGGACTTGAAGACAGACCCACGCACACTCAAGATTTTTTTCTTTTCCTTTTAAAAAAAAACGTCAATACATACAGAAAGAAAAGCTCTAATAAGGATTTGCAGTGATCGAACAGAAACAGTGTGAGACACAACCATGTGGGAAGGGGCTTGAATGGCGAGAGAGAGAGAAAGAGACGCACGAAAACACACTCGCATTCAGTCATTTTTTAAAAATGTCAACACATTCAGACAAAACACTAGAGCGCTGACCCTGAAAACATGAACACGTGCAGGGAGCGGAAACAGTTTTAGCTTGCAGATCTGCAAGGTCTTGCAGAACTGAAGCCTGTCACATCCTAATTCAGAAGGGATTGAATCAGGGAGGAGGGTGGAGAACTAACTGGAACAGCAAACAACTGAAGGATGCATGAGAAAAGGAAAGTTTTACAATGTGTGTGTTGACTATTGTGCATGTACATGCACTGTATTAAAATCTTGGCAATACATGAAATGTGAAATGGAAATGAGAGAATGGGAAGAAGTGTTCTTATATAAAATGTGATGTACAGGAAACAAGACAACATTAAGTTGTGTGTGTGTGTGTGTGTGTGTGTGTGTGTGTGTGTGTGTAAATGTGGAGGTGTGTGGGTGCGACATGGAAGACGTTTCATGCTGTTCTTGGTAAGCGATGACTCACTGTCAGGTTTTGAGATCGGTCACTGTCTGTGAGAGTGTGTGTATAAAAGCTCATTGAATTTTTTGGAAAGGACCAAATGTTCCTCCCAAAAAAGGAATATCAGACAGTTTCTAACTTGTGAGGACATTTGGCGGGTCCCCGCAAAACGGGGTCTTTAGGTCTCTATAAAAAGAAAAAATAAATAAATAAATAAATATATATATATATATATATATATATATATATATATATATATACTCATTATTAATGATGTCAGTGGAAGGTTCTCAGAAAGTTAGTGAGACTAGAATGTGTGTAAGTTGTGCGTGTTTACGAAGCTCTCGTATGTGTTTATAATTCTTTGCGTGTTTATAAGAGACATCTGCTTGCTGTGTACTTTCTAACTAAGGCATCTTTTGTCATTTTTTTATGCTGTGTTTATAACAAATGCTTCATGACCACTGCCCTGTTTGGAGTTCATCTGCATTATGTAGTTCTTTTTGCAGAAATACTGTAACTCTTTACAAACGCACTGAGCTGAAACGCATCCCAGAAACACAACAGATTTAATATTTTGTGGTTTAATCAGATTCTGCTTCTGTCAGTCCAGAACTGGAATCTAAAGCCAGAGCAGACAACTTGGGTCAACTGAGGAACTGTATTATTGCTGATACTATTGAACTGGCTGCTATAGTGATACGATTTCCTTTTGGTATTAATAAAGTACTCTATATATCTGTCTTTCTATCTATCTATATTAGACTTAAGTAGCGTAACAATTTACCCTTATTATTTCCTTGCTAATTTAAGTAAAACCATAATATTCTTCTAGATACAAATGCACAAACAATGGTGCAAAGTTGTGTGTTTGTGTTATGCAATTTTTAAGCATCAGATAATAATAATAATACCACTGGTATTTATAGAGATGAATGAATGGATGAATGAAAGGATAGATGAATAGTCAGGTACTGATTGGTGGGAGGTGGGGGGTGGAGCGGGAAGTCCAATTAGGGTAATAAAATATCCCTGATATGAGGCTTGAAAAGGGCAGGTGTGTGTGTTTTGCCTTTTCCCATAAAGTGAAAAACTCAAGAGCAGGTGGTACTGTAGCTTCTTGCTGACACACAGTGTCTCACTCAAACACACACACACACGCAATGTAATGAATCCTCAGAACACGGCAAAAGGTCAAAAAGTTTCCATTACCCGTTACATGAAACTCTACAACACACACACACGCACACAAAATTATTACATAATATATATAATTATATAACAGTCTAACAGAGCAGGAGGACACTCCTCCTATACGTTATATCTGTCATTATTTTTGTTTTCATTTAGGATCTCTGCTGTGTTTTAGGACCTCTGCTGTTCTCAATATACAGTACATGCTTCCCTTGGGTAACATCATTAGAAGACATGGGATTAGTTTCCATTGTTATGCTGATGATACCCAATTAT
>JAQMYJ010000017.1:13339358-13349214 GCA_030014305.1 Clarias laeviceps
TTTTATTATATAATAATTAGGCCAAATAACAAATAATATCTAATTCCTGCAATGTTCTTTAAAGTCAGTAAGTGCAGACCTACAAAGTGACCTGTAAGGCAGTCAAACTTGATAAATGTCTTAAAAGTGTACCAAAACTATAGTGTTTTTAAGTTAAATAACATAGAAGAAAGGCTGAAAAAGTGTCACACATAAAAAGACAGGAAAAAAAGTAAAAAGTCTTGCATTCAAGACTCGTTCTAAATTTCTCGTCATGCCACTTAGGTATGAAAATTCTAACCCTGCTACCTTTGAGGTAGTTAAAGTTAATTAAAGTTTTATCAGCACAATACAGTGCAAGAAACTCATTTTCTCCAAGTAGCTTTGGTCTGTCGGCTCAGGTTGAAGATAAGGCTGAAGATAATCTCTGGGGACAGAAACACAGAACACAGCTAATACAGAATTAAAACTAATCATTGTCTGGCCTTCTTCATAAAATGCATTGTGCAGTTGTGGGGTAGCTGCAGGATTAAAGAAAAAAAAACATTAATAACAAAAAACATATATGGCATTCACTTGGTGGACCTAAAAAGGACTTCAAAATGTCCATCAATAATCCACAATCAACAATCCAACCAACTTCCATAAAAGCCCTGGTTAAAAGATCAATCAAATTCATTTCAGGAAATAAAGTTTGTGGAAGTGACTTTTGCAAAGCCATTGTGAAGTACAGGGAGTTTTCCATTTCTACCTAAACTAATTAGACAAAACCAACTGCATATGTCGACTGTAGCAAGAAATTGTAGACCAGCACTCTCAAAAAACTTGCATTTGCTAGTCAATACTATTGGGACGTTCGCTCTTTTTCAGATCTATATGTCTTAAGTGATTTGAAGTTTGAATTTTGTTATTTAATAAAACTCCTGTTGTTAATTTTAACAAATTGTAGATTTTATTTCATCTCATAAGTAAGAAAGAACGACATATGCTATATAATGTAGTAGAGTAAAAAAAAACTACAATATGTTATTTGAAATGTAGTGAAATTTAAGTCACTGAAAACTGAAACACTTAAGTAAAGTTGATACTTGAAATAGTTAAATAAATACAGGAACCGATTACATTTACTTGGTTTTAGTTCTTTGGGCTATGTTGAGATTTATTAACATCTGTCTTGGTTGATTTGATCACAAATGGACAGTCAAGACAAACAGGTTAATCGTCAGGGACTGCTCATGATTGCATTTAGAAAGCAATCTTACTAAATCTGCCAAAATGTTACCTCCAGTACCAAATACTGTATACTAGCCAAACAAAACCACAAACCAGAATATAAACTGTATAGTGAGCTTTCTGATCAGTCGATTAAAGTTACGGAAATCTTATCAATCGGTACACCATGCTTCTGAAATGTGTACAATGGACTATCGATGTATGATGTTCACAATTTGGGCTCAGATGTGTACAATGACAGAGATTGATTCCACTGTATTTAAAAAAAGGTTTTGTCAGCGGCTTTCACCTACAAAACAAGACCAAATTGATGTTTACTGCTCAACCCACTCAGCATTCAATTTAAACAACCAATCAATGTATAAGGATTGAGGCATAGCAAAGAAATGGAAACCAGTGCCAATCCTGCTTATATTTTAGATTAGATTTTGAAGCGTGACTGTAGGCACGTGTGTCCATTCATCCGCAAGAGCATTAGTGAGGTCAGGCATAATGTTGGACATCACTGATCAGTGTTCCAATTCATCCCAATGGTGTTACAGTATGTGGTCTCTGAGCAGGTCTTAGACCATATCTTTATGCACATGGCTTGAGTCAACACAGCGAAACTTTAGATCTTTGGCATGCAGAAAAGCATCCCACATGAACTTTAAGATAGATGGGCTCTACCAGCAGAAGACCACATTGAAAGCCACCAACAGGAATCTGAGGCTATATTAACTGATTAACAAGAAACAGGCATCATAAGACAAGACTCCATATATGTCGCTGGTATGCACAATTGAACAGACACAATTCATTAAGATGATGTATACAAGGCAAATAAAAAGCGCAAATCTGCCGCACTGGTTACTGGAGCTCTTTGATGATATCAGAGACGATGTTACTCAGACTACAAATGCAATGCTGCCACATGCGTCCCAGAACATCTCCATATGTGCGCCAAGTTACCGGATCACAAGATGCATGAGAGCCGATGTATTTAGAGCTGTTCATTTATCCAAGACCAACATTAGTACCAAGACCGAATGCTGCTGCACAGACTGCAAACTATCAAGGCCTGAGGCGCCAGAGCAACCCAAAATCATAACGTCTTTCTTCACAGCTGGGATAAGTTCTTGGCTTTTTTAAAAACTGATTAGAATAGATTAAAATGCAATACCATTGAAGTGTTTTCCACAACATGAGAACATGAAATGGCAGCAGCTGTTATTATTCTCAAGTGGCTTTTAGAGCTGTACTTAAGGTGCTTTGTCTGAGGTTATTGATGATTTTAGTTTTTAGTTCAAGATATCCATAATAGACTTATGTATTTTCACTTAAATTAGATCAAAATGTCTGTGTGGGGCTAATATAAATATTTATATTTGTGTCATCTTTGTATTGTTCAGTCATTAGTGCATGAGGCATATGGAAATGAAACCTCCGAAGACTGAAATTAATTCTTCCTCTAGCCCTTGTTACTTATTATAACTAATGCCTTTTTATTACTAATTTAAAGATCATTTTCATCTCTGGATTTACACACACACACACACACACACACACACACACACACACACACACACACACAAAGAGATGGCTAAGCAAAGCCCTGTGCACAGAAAAGACATCTCACTCCTCATACACTTGCCGACATGGCCAGTTTACCCTGTTACTCATCTGGGATCTCACCATCTCGACCTAGACTTGCTGGCGACGCCATGCTCCCTTGTCTATTCACTCCTTCCTGGTAAGGACTGCGCACTCTGCACTGCTCACGTACAGCCACAGCACCTATAAAAACCGCACCTTTTTCACCTTTCCACTAAGAGCTCTACCATGGTGGAAAATGCGAGCAGCAAACGTGAATCCCTGACCCCAGGAGGATTATTTTCAGCACCTGCTGGAGGCTGGGCTTCAGCACAGACGCTCACCCAGGAGCTGGCATAAGGACTACATATTATAACTAACTAGCTGCTAGAAGCCAGCCAGCTCCAAGAACCCCATTATGCCTGCTGCCAAGGTTCACAATCCCCAATGATGCTGACGCGTTTCACTATGTTTGAAAGGACGACCCTGTAGGAGGAATAAACGTTGGGCCGTAGCTCTGTCTCTGGAAGCACAGCAGGCCTATTACATACTCCCAATCGAAGAAGCATGCGATTATGAAAAACTCAAAGGATACTGTAGATCCTTGCCCACTGTGGGGTGTTCCCTTGCACTGCATTGGCAGAATTCCACCGCTGGGCCTATCAACCTGGGCATTCCACCACAGAGGCAATAAAACGAGTTCCTGCAGATTACAAAGAGCTGCCTCTGTCCGCAGATAATCAATTTTCATACCCCAAACGTCCTTTATTTCACTTTTCATTGCTTATATAAAAGAGCTAGTGCTGAGCCACGCCCCACAAGAAAACAGCAAAAAGCGGGGAGGGCTCATATTTAACGCATATGAGGTCACGTTAGGTCAAATTTTTTTTGTTTTTGTGTTAAAGCAATCTAATTAGCTTGGTTAAAGCACTGGGCAACATAAAAACAAAATAAATTACAAGAATAAAAAACAGGGAATGTTTTGTGTAAATGCACACTGGTGACAAATCTTTATGTTTAAAAAATGCATATTAAGTCCCCTTGAAATGACTAATTCAGCAAAAAACCTCCACTAACAATCAGGACAGCAATACACGCCCTTATTTGATGCATCTTTTCTCCCCTCGACTCTGCCACTGCAACATCGCACTGTGTCCATTAGAGGGAGCTAAAAGATAACTAAAAAGGCACACTCTGGCCCTGTGTCTCTGAGAAATGTAGAAAACCAAGATAAACACAAAAGTGCAAGATTAGGATAATGTCCGAGTGGATATTTAATACATTCCTTGAAAAACCATGAATGACATTCCAGAATGTGGTCTTTTTGTCCATTTCTTCTCCATTAATTCCTCCCTATTTGGCAGAAGGATAGCAATTACCGAAAATCATCCATCCATTCATCTCTGGGTCTCTCTTCTCTTATCTTTCTGAAACAGAGTCTCTGACCAGTGGCTCATCTCCAAAGCCATAAGGAACATTCCAAGTTTCAGGATTAGATGGAGTCACTCCCAAAAAAAAAAGGAGCAACATTCAGCCTCGTTGTGTCTTGTCTCTTTCATTCCATCAGATTAACAAGGATGAGAGACAAAAAGAGGTACAGGTTTCTCCGCCTCAAGCAGTGCACTTCAAAAAAAAAAAAAAAAAAAAAAAAAAAAAAAAAAAGGCACCTTTTTTTAGCCTGCATTTATGTTAACTTTAAATTAATTTTATTTATATAGCGGCTTTTAACAATGATCAAAAACCTCAGGGTCGAGTTAGTTGAAGTGTGAGAAAAAGGGTGAAGGAAGCACGTGATTTGTTCAGCATGACTGCGCCGGAATAGCGTTCTACAAATCACTTCAATATTCAGAAGGGGATTCCTTCTACGGGTTGTCTACGGGCTTTTGTGAAGTCAGGATTAATACTAAAATTGAAAGGATTTCATGCAAGTAATGTTGATTCTTAAAACAGTGGCTAGTCTAAGTTATTAGCAATTCTGGAATTCAATTAGAAGATCAGTATTTGACAAACCATTTAATTGAACTGAAACTGAAAACGGAAATTTATATATTGGACCGTAATAAATTAATCTATGGAATGCCATATAAGGACAGTTTACAGTACTGTGCAAAAGTCTTAAGCCCCCCTTCATTTCCTCATATTTAAATTACATTAAATTAAATTAAATGATGTTGATTAAATTAAAGAAATGGGAACAAATGTTTTGATGTAACAGGCTTCAAAGTACCTAAAGATCCAATTTAAAAAGTGTTTGTATAAATAACAATCTCAGCAGCAACCTCATTTCTCCTCTCATCATTCAGCATTACCAGTATAATAATCACCTGTTACTTGTTTCTCTCATGCCATAAGTTAGAGGGGAGTTTTATGCTTGAATGATTCACCAGTCACTGTGTGGCTTAACAAACAAAGACATTCTTCTGTAACTGGTCTCGTACTGAAAATGAGAGAGAAAACAGTCCTTCAGGAAGCCTAGAGAACTATTTCTCAAGACTACATCATAATACAAGGACATCTGACTCTTTGGAACCAAAATATAAAGAAATGTGTGTGTGAGGGGGGGACTTTTCCACAGTACTATACATAAAGTAGACATACACATAATACTAATTAGTTAAAGAAATTGTCTCAAAATATTTTGTCATAAAGGTTATAAAGAGAGAGCAGATGCGTGCTTTGTTACAGTAAGATTATCCTTCAAACCATTGCCAAGGTTTTTTTTTTTATCAAATGGGCAAATAAGAAAAATAATTATAATAAATTGTGCTGGATTATGTGTTATTTTTACACAAATTGATAAATAATCAAGATGAATCCAGATTGTTAGAGAAAACTTGAGACTAAACCTAATCGCTTTTTTTTCCTTCCATATTTTTATTCACCCACCATCACATATATGGTCGGCCTCTAACTGTACTATATCCGATATACAGTATCTTCTTTTCTCCTAATTGTGTAGGTGCTTACAGTATGTTCTAGACTGCAATCTAGACGTTTTCCACTTAAGAGAACCCTGGCATTCTTTGGATGAGAGAAGTCACAATCTCTGAATGCATGTGCTAAACTCAACTTTATATGCATACAGAAACTCCCCTTGTGTTAATAATAGCGTACCAGTTGGGCTCCTGTGAGCAACTCTGAATTGCACTCCTCCTTCTGGACAGGATAGATGAGGAATATGTCATCTTTGAGAAGGGGTGCGTGTTGCTTGGTTGTTTCTTAATTGCCCGGTGTCTAAATTAAATCAGTAGAGGCTATAAATCATTGCTCTTAGGGATGTCATGGCTGTTTATGCAAGCTGTCGTTTTATTTTTTTTACTATTAATTACACATCACTTGCAGGCGGCTGATCTTTTCTTGTGAGAGATGCTGTGAGTGATGGATGACTTTCGGAAGTAGATCGGAACAGTAAACTGTGCTGTGTTCCTTGCAGTGGCTGCTTGCAGAGGAAGCATGCTGTTGTCAGGCTTGGAAACTTTTCGCATGACAATATAGGCATATAACCAGCTCTGGCAATCAGTGCAGTCAGAGTGACATCGACGAGAACCGATGCTTGCCTACAGGATAATCAAACGCAGCAGCTGGACAGCCCACGCATTTTTATTCTTACGCTTGCCATAAACAGCAACTTGCATCATGTAGACAAACTGATATATCCAGACAGACTGGTTTTTGCCCCACTTACGATCTAATGCAATTTTCAAAGAGCCCTTACAGTAGCTATGGTGGATAATGTAAATAAGACGGATACTATTAATCTAATTTATACTATTAAGAAATTAATCTCTAATGTATTATCCTGTTGAAATATAGAATGTTGTTGTTGGTCTTTCGGCTGCTCCCAACAAGGGGTCGCCACAGCGGACCATCCGGTTCGCACATACAAGCTTGGCACAGGTTTTACGCATCCGGGCCTTCTGCATGGCAGGTGAAACACCTATCACTGAGCCACCATTGCTCTTGTTGAAATATACAATGTAATTACTAGAAAATAAATGTTTATTATATTTCATCAAAGTGAGCAAGAAGTCTTTACGTTGCGCCCACTCCATTCCCATCACACACATTGACACTAAAAAGGATGTTGTGTGTCATTGTTAAACATGTTAATTAGGGCCCAAGCACTATGACATCAGACCGATGTCATCAGCGTGAGTGAGGGCCCTCTTGTTCTTCTAAGGATTTTTTTTCCCCACCATTCATGGCTTTTTTGGGATTTTAATATGCACAAAAAGTCATGAAAATCAGCAGACAGGTTGGAATCTGTTATTATCCTATTGAAATATAGAATGTTGTTGTTGGTCTTTCGGCTGCTCCCAACAAGGGGCATTTACTTTATGTCAAACATTAATTACCTTTTTAACTTGTGAATATGTGACATTTCAGCATGTATTGTTAAGACATTTTCTCTTGAAATCTAAAATGCTCAACATTTAAAACCTAAAAATCTATGTAACATACAGTAGATAATCTATGTTAATAATTCATTATATTATGTTTATATATATATATATATATATATATATATATATATATATATATACATATATATGAAAGAAACATATATTCAAAAAAAAATAACAAAGATTGACTGTGATATCTATTGTTTAAAAAAATAAATAAATAAATAAAAAAAAAAACGGCTCCACCTGTAGTGTTAAAATAATTCCAAATAATAATTTGTCTCCTAGACTACATGCAGTATAATCAGTTATTTCCTGATGATTACTGCAGTCAAGCTTTGATTGTATAAGTATCCTATTTCAGCACAAAATGAGCACCATCGATCCCACTTTATCTATTTTTAACCACAATATGATGAGCCCTGTGTTAGATAGGGTCCAATAGATGACGCTGACGCAATACTTGACACGTTCTCTGCAACCGAACTGACTCGGCTTCTGAAGCTCTGATTCCGAACCCTTCTGTGATCCACGAGGGGCACGATGTCCTACATTTAGTGCATAATCTGTGTAATGTCACTCAACGCTGACAGAATGAACCCCATCAAAGGATTGGACTGGAAACGGTCTGGCGTTTCATGTCAGCGCCAGATTTCATACTGATACTCGGCCCTGGATCAGTTTCAGGAAGCCTACAGCTGTTTTCTTATGCAATACTGCACTGTAAGATGACATTACCATCACCCGAGTCAGTTCAGATAAGCAGCTTAATGTGAATCTGAGTTATATTATTACCTCTTGAGTTAGCTACCACAAAACACACCTTTACCCGCCTACTTT
This sequence comes from Clarias laeviceps, assembly GCA_030014305.1. NCBI lineage: Eukaryota > Metazoa > Chordata > Actinopteri > Siluriformes > Clariidae > Clarias > Clarias laeviceps. The sequence goes on from JAQMYJ010000017.1 coordinate 13,347,386, forward strand.
TAGAATAATGCAATCAACTAAATGCCTCACTCACATTGAAGGAAAATACGAGTTTAAGAAGTCAGACTAAATAATGTTCAGTAAGACAATTTTACAACATACATTACAATCTCAAACACAAAAGACTACGGAGTCTACCGATATCCAGACGTTCTTACCTGGAAAGTTTGTCCTGGCTTCACCATGTTGAGCTCTGATAGGCTCTGAAGGACATCGGTGGCAGCGTGTTTACAAGCACTGGCTGGCAGCAACTTCATCTCCAGGTCCATGCTAGTGACGTGTTCAGCTTCAGTCAACTCATGACCTGGGAGAAACAACATTATGTTCAATCTCCTTAGTTGTACAGCTGTATGCAGAGTTGGATATAAGTGCCACTGATTGACAGTTTCATGCAACGACATGCTAATACAGTATGTCGAGCTTAAATTTTGGACTTTTTCCTCATCAGTCCATTTTTTTCTAATCATATCAAACTTAATGGGAACAAACTTTGTCCGAAATAAATACTGATGTCACCAAAGACATTGACTCTAATGACTCTAACCAAAAAAAAGGTTTCCACTCAAAGTATCTAAAATGGCTAGCACTAAAAAAGCCACACAATCAGTGGACATGTCTAATTTGCATAATGGCAATGAGTCTTCATTCAACATTAGCAACTCTACCAGTGATAGAATTCTACCATCATAGTATCTCTTGACCTATCGGATATCATTTCTGGTTTTCGAGAGGGTCTGGGATTAACGTGGATGGTTACGGGGATTCCCTGTCATTAAAGATGCAATAGTTTAATGCATGAACAAATAACTGGAATGGTCGCACATGATGTCTTAAACATTATTATCGTCACATCGCACCTCCAGGGCTGGGGTTCAAAATCTAGTTTGTGTGAGACTGGTGGGTTTCATCCCACAGTCCAAAGACTGTAGGCTGTTGTAGTGCTTTCAGAATTACCCATAGTGTATGATGGAGGTGTGAAACTATATTCATGTAAGAATATTTAGACAAATGATTGCTTAATCAAAGGCCTTAGCACAAGTGTACTAAATGGCTAAGAAAAAAAAAATCACTTTAAAAAAGTCTGTTATGGACAATAGTGCTGTGTGTTTACTTGGGCCTCTTTTTAGAACCAGTCTGGCAAACAGCCTCTCACACCACCTTGATCTCAATCTGTCTGGGGACAAAAACATGGCTGAAACCAGTATGGACTTAGTGAGCATAGAACCACACTGTGTTTTAAAAACCTTAAGGATGTGAATTGCAGTAAAACCAAACACTCTGGTAGTGCATTCCAAAAAAAGAGTCTGAATCCTTTAAAGGAGATGGAGCTGGATACAAAATCTGGAATATTGCTTTTGGATGCATATGAAAATAAAATCTGTTTTAAATAGGTAGATTTTCATCAGCTAAATAACTAGGAGTTAAGCTTTGGATGAACCACCCAAACACAAATGTATGTAAAGTCCTGTACAGCTTAAAATGCTAGTAGCAGAGCATAAGAATTCAGAAAAATAAAGCAAGATAGCAGCTGCGCCTGCTGAGTGTTCTCATGTTAGTGGTGTTTTATGCAATTATACTACTATAATTTGGTTTTCTGACAGCTGAGTGAACTATCATGTTGTTAACAATGAATGCACTGAAGCTTAAAAGTTCATTAGTGCTCGTAAAAAATAATAATAATAATAATAAAAACAATAACACAGTCCACATTTGTATTGATTAGTGCTATGCCTAATTACAAAGGCAGACTCATTAGAACTCTTGATGACATTATTCTGCAATGGAAAGTTCCCCAAAAGACTCAATACTTCAATTACAATCAATATACA